>PVJO010004056.1:0-114423 GCA_004026905.1 Hystrix cristata
GGGGAGGGCAGCAAAGCAAGGGAGGGACAAGAAAAGAAGGAGAAAAATGGAAACAAAGCTTTTGTAAATAAGGAGGGGGGAAGAGGAGTTGAGAGAGGGGAGGGGAATGGGGGAAAAAGCAGCAAGATACACCATGTACAGGTACAGATTCCCTATGATGAATGTTATTATGTGTATCTAAAATGTACCATGATAAATGCACACCCATGTTTATTGCAACACAGTTTGTAATAGCTAAACCTTGGAACCAACCCAAATGCCCAGCAACTGATGAATGGATAAAGATGTGGGTTTTTTAATATAGTGGAGTACTATTCTGCCATAAAAAGGGTAAACTTGAGCCATTCCTAGGTGAATAGATGCACCTTAAAAATGTGCTCTTCAGTGAAATAAATTAGACACATGTGAGTATGTATCACATTGTTTTTCTGGTGTAAGAGACCAGAAGTGTAAATAAAGATGAAAATATATAATATTATGAAAAAGAAAATATTCAAATGAAGGAGAACTTAGGGAGTGGGGAGGGAAAAAGGAAGGAAGGGAAAAGGCAAAGAAAAAAATGGAAAAAAATGTAAAGCTGTTGTAAATAAGGAGGGGAAGAGGAGATGAAGGGGGTGAGGAAGGGGGGAAAACAAGATATATCATGTACAGGTACAAATTAACTATGGTGAATGTGTGATCATTATGTATATCTAAAATGTACCAATAAACCTTCTTGGTTCAATTAAAAAAAATATGTGCAAGGTACTGTGGACAGGTATGAGAGATGTATATTCCTTCTTCAGACATGTCAAAAGATATGAATTAAGATGGTACACAGCTGAAAGTACTCTGGTAGATTCTTGGGCAGAGATTCAACTGATACTATCACAAGATAATGCCTTTGTTCATGTATTATACTCATTGCCTCAGTGTCGTTTGTCATTTCCAATTTTGGAAAATTTATTCATCCTTTTCCAGCTTAAAAACTTCGGTTTTATTTGAGGTTAAAAATCCTGTGTTAAAATTCTGTTCTTGGATATTTCATTTTCTAATCTTGTGATCATTTTTGTTGTTCTTACAATATGTCACATTCACATTCAATCATGGAGCCAAAAGTTAGAAGCAGTTTCTTAGAGGCAATGGAATTAATAATACACATCATATAAAAAAATTTTCTGTTGGAGATTTAGCTCAAGTGGTAGAGCACTTGCCTAGCAACCGCAAAGCCCTGAGTTCCATCCCCAGCCCCTCCAAATTTTCCTACTATTCTATGTATCCCAGCATTAGACAGATTGATTTCTATTTATACAAGCAATTCTCGAATCACACAGAAAATTCTTGATGTCATACGAGTCTGTTAAATTACACCAAGTGTAATTATTTTTTATTTTCCTTTCTACTTTTAATTACTGCCATCTGATTCCACCACAGGGAATGTAATTTTTCCTATCTTTTATAAGAGTCTACATGTTATAGGTTTTAGGTTCATTTCGAAGAAAATTAAAAGTGCTTTAGTAGACAAAGCTAACAAAAGCACACACAAACAAGCTGCAGATTCTAATTAAACAGGTTGCTAATTCCAGTTTACTTTACAGGAAACAACCAACAACTCTTGTGTGTTTATACCAAAATACCTTTCTTACCTGCTGGATCCTGTTGTGCATTTCCTGCCATGGCACTCATAAAATAAAGATCTTTCTTGGCAGTTTACCGTTCTAAAAGATTGTAAACTATTTTGAAAAATAACTACATTATTTTTCCATGTGGAAATTGTTTTGTAGCTACAGGAGCTGGCTAGAATGAAAGAAATGTCACCATTCAACTCTCAGGGTTCATTTCTAGTTTTAATTCATTAAAAGTTTTGCTAAAAAAGGGAAAAATTGTGATAAAAGTTTATAATCAAGATTTCATGTGTCGCTCTGGTGCTACTCAATTATGTATCTATTTGTTACAGCTGTCAGATAGGTGGCTGGATATTGAAAATAGCTAAATTTTCTATATCTCAGTATTTCTCTAAGTGCTTTTCATATATGAAATCATTTCATCATTGCAAATCAATTTATTAGTAGAGAGAGTAGTAACTAAAGTAACTGCCAAGGACGCATGTCAAGTAAGTAGAATTACAGTCAAGATTTTAAATTTAATAGTCACATTAAAATAGTCAAATCAATTCTAATTCAATTTATTTAATGCTTCCAAAATACTATGTTAGCATGTTATGAATTCTAAGAGAGATACTTTTGCATTCTTTTATGCATGTTACATTTTTAAAATTCAGTCCATATTTACATTTATAGAACACCTCATTTTGCACTAGTCAAGCAGCTTGCAAGAGCTCAATTTGCAGGTGTGGCTAGTTGCTACTGCATAATAGGATGCTAGTTTTAAGCCTGGGCTAGACGGATTGGTTTGCTTTG
This sequence comes from Hystrix cristata, assembly GCA_004026905.1. Classification (NCBI taxonomy): domain Eukaryota; kingdom Metazoa; phylum Chordata; class Mammalia; order Rodentia; family Hystricidae; genus Hystrix; species Hystrix cristata. The sequence continues at coordinate 2,400 of PVJO010004056.1, forward strand.
CTTTGGTTTAGTTTTTGAACCTAACACTGATCAATTTCAGGCTTTAAAGTGGTGAATCTTGCAGATCAGATTGGCAAACTAAGATTACTTAAGTATTCATCAGATCTAAATAATACAAGTATACTATATCTATATTCAGAGTGTGCATGGTGAATACAAGCTGGAAAGTTAATTTTGCCTTGTTTAACAGACTGGAAGCCCGTTCATAGGGATATAATCATAGCTCTGTGCTAGCTGCTCGTATGTTACCATATGCCTCGGTTCTGCTCTGTACCACCCGGTCCACTCCTTCCTCATTCCTCCACTGCCACCTTTTCCTTCTGCTTGGTTGTGAGGCTCTCTCTCTTCCAGACTGTCTTCCACCAATTCTTCTGTTTGCCAACTTTGTTGATGTGACGAGGTACCTAAAAGAAACAATTTAAAAGAAGAGGAAGTGTATGTTGGCTCATGCTTTCAGAGGTTTCAGTCCGTGTGGACACTTGCCCCTGTTGCCTTTGGCCCTGTACTGAGGCAGTACGTCATGGGTGGGGGGAGCATGTGGCAGAGGAGACCCGGTCACCTCACAGTGACCGTGACCGGGAAGCAAGGGGACAGGGGAAGTGGCTGTGGTGCCAATATGCCCTCAAGGGTACACCCATAACCTCATGTCCTCCAACTAGGCCACACCTCTTAAAGGTTCCAAATGCTTTATTACTAAATATATTAAAAGTCCTATATTTTGTCCTGATTTTTCCTTTAAACTTACAGCTTTCCAATTATGAAAAATTAGTTACATATTTGCTGATTTTAAATTTGTAACTAAATTCTGTAACTAAATTCTGTAACTAAATTCTGTTATCAAGTGAGAAATCACAGTATCAGAAAACTCGGGTAAAACAAAAAGGTTTGGAACAGTCATCTAGAGAGGGTCTGTAAACAAACAGAAAGAAGCAAGGAATTTTCCAGCCTTCAATGTCTTAAATGCATCTCAACTACAAGGAAAGATTTCAGGAGCATTCCCTCATCCAAAGATAACTGCACTTTCTGCTGCATAATTAATTTTAGCCAGTAGACAGCTCTGAATAGTCACTCCCTGCACAGATAAACTGAAGGGGTCATAAGCCATTTGTATTTTGCCCACCATATCTTCCAAAGGCTGAACCTCTGGCAGCCCAGCCCTACGGGGCAGGTTGTGAAGTGGTGCAGTAATACTGCCCAAAACCAAGAGATGGAGGACAAATTCCCTGTCACTAAGTTGGGTGATCTTGGACAAGTTTACATAGCCTCATCTCTGAAGTAAAGGAAACATTACCCTTTCCACAGGTATATTGTGAAGACTATATTGGTTCAAGTAGGAAAATTTCCTGTCCTGTAGTAAGTATTCAATGCATGTTCACTTTTACTGTCAGAAATTGGATGAGGAAGAGATGATACAAAAATAGTGTACACTTCTTGCCTTGTACACAGCAGTGATTTGTGTGTGTGTGTGTAATATCTGATCTATCCAGTTTTTCCCCCTGACTCAACATCACATAATCTAAAAATCACTTATGTTCTGTAGAGCAGAAGAAAAGCTTGACTGGGTCAGTGAAGATTATTCTTGTTAAATAGTCTGTTTATGGACCATGTAACTTCTTGATCAGTTCCTGGTAAAATTCTACAAGGAAGTGCTACCAGAGACTTCAGCCACTTTCTTGATCCATATCAATATAATTAGAAATACAGTCCTCTACTGTCACAGCTCTCAAGCTGTCAGACGCTGCCATCTCTTTAACCAACAGACAGTTACTCTACTGGGCCGGGTATCTCATCTCGAAGATTTTGCTCTGGAAATCAATACTGTGTTTTATTATGTAAAGAAAGCCATGCACATTGGACCCCTGTTGGCTCAGGCTTTGGATACAGTGCATGACAGCCGAGCAACCTCTGAAATTTTGCACACATGGCCTAGAGCAGTGCTGGGAACCTATAGCAAGCATGTTATTTGTTTTTAAGACAAAAGATGTTAATATATGAATTAAACCTCAGCATTCAGGTTTAGTTGCAGTGTTGGAACTTTGTGATAAATAAGTGGGTTTTGGGTTGTAGTTTGGGCCCTCGTCTCTGAAAGGTTCGCCATCACTGGGCTAGAACTTCTGTTGCTTCTGCTGCAATAGCTACACTGTTTCATTTTCGGTCTCTGTTAGAGATAATGAATAAGGGATGCTTATTATAATAGGCGTACAGGAAATTCCTGATAAATGGTAATTACTTGCACCCGGTGGAGGCATGGCAGAAATGAAGGAATTAAAAGTGGCAGCAGTATGTGGCCTTACAGTAGACCTGGGGGTTAACTCGCAGTTTATGGAGTCATACATTTCTGAAATATGTAGCCTATGTCAAAATATGACTGAAAATCCTTAGAAGGTCAATGAGTTTGGTGTTTTGTATTTGTTTAAAAAAAATGGTGTACAATAATGCTATGGATCCTCAAGTTGGGAAACAATGACACTGAAGAAAGGAACAAAAGGAAAAGATATTCTGAGTATTGTCTTGTCTGCTTTCAGACGACTATCAATCCCTACTGGTGAATGGGTGCATTTGGATAAGGAAAGTGTTTTTGCTGACTTGGGAGCTTTATGTCATCATGTTTTGCTGTTAATATGTAACTATAATATATGCCGTTGTGCCCTTTTTTTTTTTAAAGATTAAACTTTGTTTCTAAAGTCAATGTGGTAGACGTACATTGTGTGTCCACCCTTGATCTTTTAGATGTAACTCTATATCATCAAGGGAAAAGAAGTGTTAGAAAATGCGTTTTTATTTGACATATTTTTAATCAATCTAGAGGGTATAAGTCCCAGAAAATCAATATGTTCTCTAGAGTAATTTTTTGATACAAATTAGTTGAATGTCCATAAATTTTAGTGTTACTGGCAACCACAGTGGTGGAGGGTAGTAGTGGAGGGCATGGACTCCTGTGACATTCTGAACGACAAATAGCATTTGGCACAATAATATAGTAATATAGCACTTGACCCTTTGCAAAGCAACATCATACGTATTATTGCAATTGAATCTTAAAAATACTGTGACGTAGGAAGGACAACAGAACTTTAACAATTGCACAGATGAGGAAACTGAGACTTGGGAAATGGGTAATTTGCCAGGGGCATTTTCTTCTAAAGGTCAAGTTAGGATTGAGATTTGAAATTCACTCTGACACTTGATATTCCTTTTTTCTATGTTGTTGTACGAGGTTCAGGGATAAAACGCTCATGGATTTTCATGAAGAAGCCTGGCATTCTGAAGTCACTTTGGATTTTTTCTGTGTCACAGGAGTAGTTGGAGACAGGCAGTAGCATGCGCGCATTTCTGTAGACATCTGTTGTCATTACCCACCGGAGAACTCTTCCCGCTGCCCTTTGCCGCTTCCATCAAAGTGAAGAAAGCAGCAAGTAAGCTTCACGTGGAATCTGAAAGTGCGTCGCCCCAGAGGCCCCTTGATGTTAAATTGGGTTGAGACAGCCCAGTGCCGGAACCGTCAGTAAGGTATTGATGTGACAGTCCCGAGACGCCATGCTCTTGGTTGGGGGAAAAGTTGTTCCTGGTTGACTTAGCACATCACAAGATTGGGGAGGAGAGAATGTTTTCCAGCTTCTCTTTATAGAGAACGGAGACTGCTTCACAGCCATCTGTCTGTAACCTCCTGTAACCTCCTTCACTTGCAAACTCTTGCCAGGGCTGGCGATGTTCCTCTTTCCTTCAACCCTCCCCCAAGCTACTCTTTTATGAGTCCTTCATCTTTAGAGCATCCCTTAAATGCTCTTTAACTCGGCTCACCTTTAACGGGCATATGGGAACAGGAAAGCAAGAACAGTCAGTTGAGCTGCTGACTGGTGACTGGCAGAGAATGCTCCAGAAGCTTCAACAAAGGGAACCGCGTGCAGCCTTTTTGTGGCGTAAGTCTTGTCTACATGCACTCTCACTGTGCTCTGAGACATCGCCTCCCCTTTGCCAGAGTGTCTGACCGCAGTAGATGTTAAGAGCACAGCAGCAGAGTGTTAGATATTAGGGTTCCTGTAAAAGCTACTCGAAGCTTCAGAAAGTCTTTGCTTTAGGGGCTCACTCAAAGGGCTGGTGTTGTGGATTGGATCTTAAATGTCTCACAGAGGATCGTGTGCTAAAGGGTCCCCCATCAGCTTGTGGCACTATTGTCCATGTCACTATTCCACAGAAAATCCCTTTTAACCATAAACCATAAAACCTTGCAAATGAGGCTGATACCTGAGATAATACATTTGATAGAAGACTTAGAAAAGTGAGCTGTCTTGGGTGGGTGGAAAACTCAACACATGAGCAGGGAAGCAGACAGGACAGTGGGACTAAATACAAGGCACTAGACATTCATTTCATTATATAATTTTTTAAATGCAAAACTAACTTGTGCTAAATGCTGTCCTAAGTGCTCTATATAAACATTAATCTTAACCTCCCTGTGAAGTTGGTATTGGTGGTTTTCTCCCCCATTTCACTAATGAAAAAACTGGAACAGATGGAAGACAGAAATGGGTCCCAACCTAAGCTGGCTGACCCAGAGTCCATGATCTTATCTAGTTCTGCCTTGATTTCATTAGCGACAATGCATAATCATACCCGAAAATAATGGCATGAAAGCTAAGATATATGTACGTAATAACATGTCCATCAATTTTAGCGTAAGTTATAATATATAGTTCAAATCTAGTTGAGAAATCATAGAATAAATTACACAGAAAAATATTAAGATTATTTTCCCAATGGGACGAGAAAGTTTGATTCAACTAGTCTATTAAAAATGATCTCTCCTTCTCTCCTTTTTGCTCTTTTTTCCTCCTAGCTCTCTGTCTCATTAAGCTTTGGGCCGTTTTCTTTCTTACAGTACTGGGACTTAAACCCAGGAGCTTAGCATTATCTTATATCCTGCGCTCCTCTCTTTTTGATATATATTATATATATATATTTTTCTAATTTTGAGATAGGGTCTCCCTGAACCCCTCAGTTGCCCAGCCTGGGTTTGAACTGGGTGACCCTTTGCCCTCGGAATGTCATGCCACAATGCCCAGTGCTTCAGGATATTCTTGATGACTACAGGAAAAAAAGGGGAAAGAGGCACCATGACAGTTAATATGCTTCACTGCAGTCCTCTACAGCCCTTTTACATGCAGACATTCATATTTCTCACCACCTGATTATTGCACTGGTCATATACCTCTCTCCCCCCCGGGAAACCTCATGTTCACTTGCTCATCCAGTTTATTGAGCCCCTAACATTTATCAGGGCTCATTCAAAATGTTGGGGATGAAACAATGAACTAAACAGGCGCAAAAGAGGGGGAAAAAGTCTTCATGGAATGTATTTAGTATAGCATGAAGACCTAAGAGAAATATGTGAAATAAAAGACATGAGATGGGATAATAACTATGGAATAAAATAAAAAGGCAAAGTCGTAAGGGTCACAAGTCAATGGGGCACAAGGAGAGGCGCAGGGTCTGTGATTGTGGATGGGATAACTGGGAAATACTAAGTCTAGACTTGAAGGTGGGGAGGGGGGAAGCCTCAGTGACCATCAGGAGCACGCTGGGAGTGCCGCAGCAAGAGGAAAGAGGGCAGAGTGCCTTGAGTGGAATGGGCAGTGGAGACCTTAGATATCTTGGTAAGGGTAAGACTTCTCCTGAGTGGGCTGGGCCTTGAACAGAGCAAGACATTACTGTGACAGTTTTAACAGGCTTGTCCTGACTACTGTGTTGAAAACAGATTGGAGGAAGAACTGAAATAAAAGAGCATTTGGGACTCTATGGCCAGTCTACTCCAGAGATGATAGTGACTTTGACAAGGGTGGCAGTAAGGACCTGTGGGAAGTCAGACTCTGAACTAGTTTTGGAAAAGGGTAGCAAGATTCTGGAGGACCGGATACGTGGAACAAGAGAAGGGATGTGACTCCAAGGTTTTTTCACTTGGATGATGGAGAGTTGAAAGCTACCATTCTCTAAAATGGAGGAAAATGAGGGAGTTTTCTTGGGGTTCAGGAACTCATATTTGCCCGTGCAAAGTCTACGCTGTCTAAACGTCTGGGGTAAGGTGCAAAGTGGAGATTTACTTGGAGTCATGGTACACATACCCAGCATCTAAGCCCTGGGGACAGGCAAGATTACCCAGATGGTGACTACAGATGTGAAACACAAATGGTGCAAAGATTGAATTGGGAAAGCTCCAAAAAGTATAGAAAAAATTAGAATAAAATAAAAGGAAAATGAGAAGGAATCAGAAAAGTGGACTGATGGGGAGCAGTCACAGAGACAGAAGGAAACGCCAAGAATGTTGATGCCCTGCAAGGATGGGAAAGGGGCCTTTCACACGATTCCACTGGGAGTGGACATCTCAGATGGAACAACAGAAAAGTCACCGGTACACTTGCCTGGCTTTCAAAATAACAGTCTATTTAGGATTATATCTTCCATCCTTGTGGAACTCAGCGAACTTTTTGTACCAATCCTTGAACAGCAGAATAAAGATTAGAAAGCACTATAGGAATTTTTGCAAAAGTCCTTGAACTACTTCCTTAGATTAGAAATACTGTGATATTCCCCACAGGATCCATATCTGATGGAACAGTATTGAGCTCCGCGAGAGATGGGGAGGCCATGAATTACTGTATGAGAGATGCAGAACTGGGACCTACAGTGAGGGACCATCTTTTGTCGCTTTATCGAAATATTGCTATTTGAAGTGGAATCACGTGCACAGTCCAATGTTCTACTACATTTGAAATTATTCTTGTATTCCCTATGTCTGTATTTTAGTTATTTCAATAAGACTTCAAGGCAAAAATGGGATGATCAGCTTCATAATCACTGGGTACTGTAGCAGAGGATAGGCATTTAAAACGTGGGTTGAATACATAAATTAGTGTTAGGTTTGCAAGCAGTGAGAAATCAATGGCAGAAGCAATGAATACTTCAAAAAAACCAGAAAAACGGGAGGCCCACATAGTCCAATCCTGGAAGCGGACAATACTAATAGCTACTTAAGAAACATTTTACATAACTTCACCGTAACTAGGAAATAATTTCTTTCATCTCTAAGCACCTACCATATTTAACTGAAATATTTTCACTTTTATTGCCCTTTTTCCATAATTGCTTAATATAGTCTTGTTCCTTTCACGTAAGTACCCTACTTCCCCAAATAAGTTTGAAATAGAGCACAACTCCATTTCATTTTCTCACAGAAAATAATTTCTTCATGTTCCTTCATCTGGAAATATCAATGTAATTTTTTAAAAAGATTATGCATCCACTTTGTGCAAGGCTGTGTTCCAGAGGCAGCAGAGGGTAAAGCACAGTCTAACCTCAATGGGCTCTCACAGTTGGTGAATGAAAATGGGCAAGTGATGTCTGAGAAACATTGTTACAATTACAACATGGGACATGGAAAAGAGGTTAAGGCTAAGAGGGCAGGGAAAGCATCATCCTTTAAAATAGACATTGGACATGGGCTTTGATATATTTGGGGATAAAGAAGAGCTGGGAAGGTATTCTAAGCAGAGTCCGAATAAAGATGTGAAAGAATGCATCTGTTAGTAAAGAAATAGTACTGTGATGAAGAAGTGAGAGGAAGAGAGAGGATGAGGGAGGGGCAAGAGAGTCGTTTTCCTAACTAGTGATAGAGAAAAGAAAGTGCAATGTCACTAATACTTGACATATTTGTCAAATGATTTCTGTTTCTTATATACTAACACATAAAATCCATCAACGTTAATATATAGTGTGTAAATATATGTATAAATACTAAGCTATAATGAGCAGATGAAGTGAAGGTTACTGTGATTTGAGAAAAATCCAGACCAAGTCTCAGGGCTTCATCTTAGAATTTAAGTCTGCCGTTGTAAGGTACCTAGAAACTCCAGACTTTCAGAAAACCAGGAATTAATCTAATTTTCATTGTTATTCAGACTCGATGACTAAATCAATGTAGGCAAAAAAAAAGGAAGGATCATATGACAAGCTTAAATATATACGGGCAATGATGGACTAGATAATAAGAGGAAGTCTGAGTAGAAATGAAACTTCAAAAAAAAAATACTGAACACTTGCTACACTTATAATTACAGCTATTCAAAACATTCAAGGCTAAGTTTCCAAGTTAAAGATAAGCAAAAGTAAGAGTTATTTCACTGTAATTCTTTAATGTTCAATAGGTATAAGTTCCAAAGTACATTGATTTGTTCTAAAATTTGTATTTTTGGTAATTTTATCGTATTTTTCAGCAAAAGCAAATAAGGAAGAATTTAGAAAAGGGAATCAAAGAGCAAGGACCTAAATATATGTAATACTAATTCTTGCACTTCCTTTTTACAAAGTTATTGTGACAAATATATCACATATTTTCAACCTCAGTTGGAAAAAAAACCTACTGCATAGGGTTTTTATTAAAATGTATAGCTAAATACTATTTGTCACTTAAAATAACATCATAAATACAGTGGAAAAGATCAATAATAAACCACAAGTATACTATCAATAACTTGTACTTATATAGTACATAAACTCCATGAACATTAACATTCTATTACCATAGAAATAAAAAATGACTTATCACTCTGATTAAAGAAAATCTCAGTTTAATTTGTAGATGTAACGGAAAATGCAAATAATAAGACCATAACATGTGGTAACATAAATAGAATAGCAAGAATTCTAGGTGCTTAGGATGCTAACCCTTAAGGTGGGGAAAAGGGATGGTCGTTAATCAAGGAGACCTGGAGTAAGGCAAAATCTCATTTGTTTTGATAGTCTTGTTATCAATTATTCAAGCACTGCTACCATTTAGATCTGAGATGGCCCCCGAGTGTTAAAGGCTCGGTGCCCAGGTTAATGCCTCTGGAAGGCTATGGGAACATGAAGAGGTGGGGCCTTGTGCCAGGCCTTGGTCACTGGGGATGTGGCCTTACAGAAGACTGTGGGACTCTGTCTTCGTGCACCCCTCTCTCCCTCCCCGGCCATGACAGTTTTGCTCCTCTAATGAGTCATCACAGACCCAAAGCAACGGTACCAACCGGTCATGAGTTGACACGACTACACTTGTGAGTCAAAATTAGTCTTTCTCTTTATAAATTATCTCAGGTACCTGTCATAGTAATGGGCAGCTAACACACAATATATAATTTTAATCCACACTACTCATAGTTTTACATGCAGTGAAATGTTGATTGTGTAGTCTTTGTTTTCCTTTCTTATTCTCCTTATAGAAAAAGAAATATGGAAGTAAGCAATGTTTAGCAGTAAGATCTGTGACTGTGAAATCATTTCAGTTCTTCCACGTTGAAGCCCCTTGACCTTGGGCTTGTGTCTCAGGTTTTCTTTGCCATAGTTTCCTAACTACTATTCTTACATATTTTCCTTTGGAGCTACTTTATTGATTAAATCAGTGAGGTACATGATATAGTAATACATACATACAGTGTGTGGTGGCACACACCTGTAATCCCAGCACTCGGGAGGCTGAGGCAGGAGTAGTGCTGTGAGTTCAAGGCCAGTTTGGGCTACATAGTGAGTTCAGGGCCAGCCTGAACTATGTAGTGAAACCCTATCTCAAAAAAAAAAAAAAGGCATCAAATGAGATGATTTTTTGTGAGAATTGAGTGAGTTAAACATGGAAATACACATATGAATTTTAAAGCATCACACTTAGTTCCTGGCACATAGTTGGTATTTTGTTAGTGAATGAAAAAGAAGTGCTTGTCTATGGATTTCTCAATAAAATAAAATCCTTTAAAGATGTTCAAAATCTAGGTTATGCATACATATTTTAAAGTATAATTATCCTTGAAACACTTGATTTTTAGAAATAAAAAATAATCAGCTTTTTTTTTTTTTTAAAGAACTCAGTTACAACAAGTACAACATCTGGTTGGTAATAATCCATTTCAAAGATAATACTGTTCAAATGACACCATCATGCTTCTGCTTCTACCTACCACCATTCTACCCACCTCTTCTCAACTTTACTTTCTCATTCGTTTTGCAGTTTAGATCATGAGCTCATACTCAGTCTAGTGTTACATCCTCAGAACAGCCTGGAGATACAGTTCCAAACCCCGGGGAGTTTAGGCCTGTGGTTACTTCATTCTTCTACCCAGATCCCGGGCTGAAATGAGAAATTTCCTCACCATCTTCCTCCGTTCCTGGGTGGGCTATTCTACCCCTTCTCTCTTGGAGACAGCAAGCCCGTGCGGTCAGGAGAGGATGCGGTCCTCTCACTCAGGCGCCCTACTTTTTGAGTTAGGCCTGAAGCCTTTTTCTCTCTCGGGGCTTCTCCCAGATACTCCAACTTGACCTTTCACCTTGCATCTTTTTGTCCAAAGGGATCCTGCAATGTGTTTATGTTTTTGTGCTAGAAGACTCTTCTGTTAAGTGGATGAAGAGAAAGAAAACTTCTGTCATAAAATTAGAACTTATTTCAGAGATCTTAAAGGACATGTGATTAAAATTTTCTACGATCGATATGTTCAAACAAATCAGATATTTTGAAAGGGCCTAATAAATATTATTGTTAAATTCCTTTTTTTCTAATTGAACATCTACGTTATTCAGAAGTTACTTTTACTACTTTCAAAGCTTAAGTACAGAATCATATTGAAGTTTGATGACTTTGTCCGGCAAAATTTAATTAGAGCATTGCAGAGTTCTGTTTCAATTTGCATAAAGTATAATTGTCCCAAAGAAAATCACTGATGTGTATTTCCTGTGGCAATGGTAGGAAGTGATGCTAAGCATCTTTTATATTTTATATAAGCACATAATATATATTCATTCTAAATAAATATCAGAAAATATAATCCTCTTAGATGATTAAAATACATGCACATTTACATTTTGTTATTGATGTACATGAACTTCCATAAATAGAATGAAACACATGGCAAAGGACTAGGCTAATGAGGAGTTTATTGTGGACTATAGAAGACTTTACTGGCCACCAGCCTCAGTAAATACTTTGTTCCAATTATGGCAAGATCTTATTTACCTTCTCCAGCTTTTGGGACACACTGCATCTTCCAAACAATACGAAAAATCACTCTCTAACCATTTCATGTCCCATTCCACTAATATTACTCCCAATGAATTACCCTTCCTCTATAATTCTGTGTTAGACTTTTCTCAGATGAATCCATACAGGAAATATTTTTAAAACGGTGTTGGTATGAGTAGATGGCTTGTAACAATCTGTGTGTGTAGGTAGCAGAAATAACTAATGATCTCCAGTCTCTCAGTTAATAAAACGTACTGATATCCAAAACAGGCTGAAATTCAGTAGAAATGTGTATTTACCAAGAACCATTATTACTCACAAATTTATTTTATCCCAGTTCCGATAATTCAATCATGCAGTGAAAACTATTTCACAAACTGATCATGAGTACCAAAAGAAAGAAAAGTGACTTTTCTTTTGAAAAGATTTGTTCCAGGGGACACACAGATAATGTACTGATGTAAGTATGGATGAGACAACTGAAAATGAATAGGTGAAAAATAATCATTAAAACTCTACAAGATTTAGCTCTCGGATTGTTTTTACAATTGTCTTTAAATCTATAGACCTATTTAAAAATAATTAAAAGTGACATTTATAGATGATGCAATAGAGGTGTAGTTTGTGACAACAATATATGAAACTCCAGTCTGTAGATTGTTTCAGAGAAACTTCACCCTACATCAAAAGATTAGTTTTTCATTTCAAATAAAAACTTTAGGTACATGTAAATGGTACTTTGTGATTCTCCACTGTGACCAACACTCTCATTTTATTTCCAATCACTATTGAATAGAAACGAATCAAGTATGTGGATTTTATTATACTCTTAGGACAATACCTCACATAAGCACTGGGTAATAAAAAAAATTCAGGCTTAAATTATTTTAACATCAAAACCTACAGCTGTAATTTCCCTTGTCACTTATTTAGCCACCATACTAAGGTCTCTCTGGAACTTCAAGAAATCATTACGAGAGCGCAACACAAAATCTTTTCTATCACCTAAGGCCTAGGAAAGGCCTGGAATAGATTCCTAATCCATCTTCAACTCACAAAGCTGGGAAATACCTTTCCTAGAAAAAGGTTAATAACTTTGCCCCAAGTAGATAGTAGATAAATGAATCATTAGAAACAGATAAAACCTGAAACTAGACATGGACAAAGAATTGCATGGGCGAAGAATTAAGAAAATTTTTGTAACCTGAAAGATAAATTTAGTAAACAAATCAATATTTTCTTGGAAGATTTGAGAAACTAATATTGCAGGAGATATCTTACTCATGTTTTTTAAAAGTAGACTCAATAGCCTATTAAAGTCTCCATTCCTCACAAAAAACAGCTGAGATTAGGAAAAATAGGAAGTTCTCAGCTTCCTCATATTAACTTGTTTTTCTGGATTCCACCTTGGGCTCTCCTTGATGGGCCAACTACGGGCTCAATCAAGCCCGTCTGGAAGAAACAGCTGTGTGTTCACTGTTGCCACAACAAGCTGAGTTTTGCCTTGTCCTCTGAGAGGAGAGTGGAATGCACCTGCCACTTCCCAAGTTTCGCAGAAGCTGCCTGACTTGGGACAAGTTGCCATGACCAGCCAGTCTCAGGGAATCCAGCAGCTCCTTCAGGCAGAGAAAAGGGCCAAGGACAAGCTAGAAGAAGCCAAAAAAAGTGAGTCTCACATAGGAGGGCTTTGTCCAAAATGGCTGAGGGAAGCTGAGGGGTGCGGGGAGGGGAGCTTGGGCTTCCTGGTCAGGCAGACCTGAGTTTAAACTCTGTTTTACTACATTCCCTGCAAAGCCTCAGGAGCTCGTTACAACTCCCCAGCCACGTGCTCCTGGTCACTGTCATGGGCTGAGGTTGTTCTCATTCTCCTTCTGATCCTTTTGAGAGGCTGTGGACTAAGTGAAAGTACCGTGGACATTAAGGTCGGGGCAACGGGGCTTACGCCCTGGCGCTGCAACTCCCTTCAGGCTGCCACACCTTGGTCTGTCAGTGCTGTGAAATGCTTCAAAGGTAGAAAACTTCCAGACTGAATTTGCTCACTAGAGAGTACACGTGAACACATTACTTACGCTTTGAAAGCCTCAGTTTCCATCTCTGTAAAATGGAGATAGCAACATTTCGTGGCTCGTTCTCATCCCTTTCTTGATAGTTTTTAACTCCAGATATTTAAAAATGTGTCCATTTTATTCTTATTTTCTCTTTTAGCCATGGATCTCTATGTACTTGCGTGTGAATGTCCTAAATCAACTTCATTGTCTTTCCTGCTCTCTTTGATATTCACAAGAGCTGTATGAATAAGGTATTGATGTGATTTCTATTTCATGTTTGCAGAAACTGAGAATTTGATTTGCCCAAAGTTATTTAAAAAAATAGAAAATGTGGTGCCAGATACCATGCTCAGTATTTGCCTTGTTTACTCCTCAGAAGGAGAAAGTGATAGCTAGAGAAGTGACAGGGCTGGCCCAAGGTCACACAGAGTAAATGGCAGAGACAGGACTTGCAGGCGGTCAGATTCCTCAGTCAAGATCTTAGGCAATGCATTATAAAATATTTACGTAGTCTTTATAATGAAAAAAATAAAGTGTTGCAAATCTATATCTTGAATTCGGGTTCTCTAAGCCAAGATCTATATGTTTTTCCTGCTATCTGATTTCACATTGCCTCCTCCTTTGATTTACAGTAATATCTAGTGTCATTCTCCTCCTTCATGGCTGTCTTGCCTTGCAATTAGATTCAAAGTCAAGCAAGAGAATCTTAAAAATCTTGCTTATGTAATTTTTGGGTGAATATAACGACAAAATTAGAGTAAGTACTAAAAAGAGTTTGATTGTATTGAATGGAATGACAAGTACAATACAACTTAAAAGAGAAATCAGTAATGAGGTGTGCACTACTGGGGTTTGGAGTGTAAAATCCTTCCCCTTTCTTTAATGTAACTTGATTTCCTGAACACTCAGCAACGTGGGCACCAACACCATGAAAGGAAAAGACTCCAGGTGGAGGTGATAGCAGAGTCAGAGAAGGAAAAAGATAATGAACACACGTTTTATTTGCTTTCCAACTTATGCTACAGCAAACCATGTGAGCAACTGCAGGATTGTTTGAATGCAGTGATCATATAGAAAACAACACAGAACAGGACTTGCTGGTTGAAACCATATAGAAACTCCTACAGTTTTTACTGAAACTTGAACCACACTTAAAACTCCCAGAGAAAGAGACCACAATATGTAAGATGTGATAATTATGCTGTCTTTGCTTCCTCATAAAGGAAGGAACAAAAGATGAGAATTGAGCACGTATATAACCAGTATTATATGATTCAAATGACTCTTGCTCAAAGTCATTAGAAAGGGAAAGCATTGTCAATAATGCAAATTGTTTGATGGGCTACAAAATAGTGAGGGTGAAAACCGGACTGCTTTGTATTTACTCTAGTCTTTGGGCAAACTTTCCTCAGAAATCAGAATTTAAAAATGCATGTTGGATTATTTGTACACAAGATTTTCATTTTGTGTAGTTAAACCTTAAGTTTAAGTAAACTTGAAGTACATGTTTACTTTTTTCTTAGTGTGCTGTCTTTTGTGAATTTGCAAGCAGAATATTCAACCATAATAATAGCCTAGGCTTGAAAAATAGTTTAGAAAATATTTTGACTTTCAACAACTAACCCCTGTGCTCAGTTTTATAGGGAATGTCAGGGTGTCCTCTTTGCCTCAGAAGTCGTGGGCTGTAGGATAATTTTCACTGGATACAGTCGTTTTCTTACATAGCTATCATTAGGTAGCAGTTTATAGTTACAACGGAAACTGTTCATTCTATGGCAGAATAGAAATACTACCCTATATACTCGATATCCTGTAGCTTCCCTCATATTTCAGAAGCTTTATTCATTTATTTAATTCCTTAAGAATTGATTTAGTGCCTGCCCACTCCATGCCACATTGGTGTATACACTGATGAGCAGGCCTAGATTCTTCCTTGCAGGACCCCCCCATGAGTTGGAGTTGAATACAGAAATGACTATTAAAACAAGAGAAAGGAAAAATGACATGAAAGGCAAAAATAGTCATCATTTTAACAAACCCATATGTTTTTACTTTCTTTTTTCCATAAAAAGTTTTTTTTTCCATAAAAAGATTCATTGAAAAGCTGGCATAGTAAGACTGCATAGGGAGTCAGAGCAAGGATCAGGAAGTCACACTAGTTAATATCACTCTAGAAAGGTCTCCATTGCTTTCTCTTTCTTAAATCCATTTATTTGAACATCAGACATTCAGGAACCTGTTCAAGTAGGACTTGCGAGTATATATTTTAAAAAGAGAAAAGGGGTTAAAAAGACAGAAAAAAACCCATAGTAACTCACATTGCTAATTGTTTTAGAAAGGTCCAAGATAAGTAAGGTGGCAATATTTCTGTTATGCCGAAATGTTTTAATATGTTCCATTAAGGGGGGCTGCCTCAAACTGCCATAAAATTGAGACAGAATACAGTGTAAAGTATAAATGTTCTGCCTTAAGCAACACACATGAGGGACTGTGGACTGCTGCGTTAGAGACTCCCCCTGTGATGCCCATAGGCTTGGAATTGGCAGGTCCCTGCCTCAGGGCGCAGGCTAGCTACTGAGAGAGACAAGGTTCAGGACGGGGATGGAAGGGCTGTGGACAGGCTTGAAAAGTCAGGATGTGAGGTGAGCAGAATTTGTGCTTTAAAAGCTGCATTTCTCGAGCTAAATTATATAGCGCCCGTGAGTACCACTCTTCTTTTTTTAAGATGGTAGAAGTAGAAGTTATTTTATATCTGTGTCTAATAACCAAAATATTTGAAACATAAAAATATATGTGAGATAGTAGAGTACAAAATAAATACTGAAGAGTTGCTTTTCTTTTTAATATGTATTATATACGTTGTTACAAGTAACAACAATAGATGCAATAGATCAGGACAATCTAGTTTCATTTTTATTCCTGCCACAATTCTGGGTCTACATTTTCTGCAGTACAGAAAATGCTCACTGCTTCTGATACAATGACGAGAAAGACTCAGATATTTGCCTCTCTTCACTGGATACAGATTAAATCACGTTTGTCAGTTTAAAATCTCACACATATTTTATGTGTGAATGGCCTTACTGCATTTACGTGGAAACGTAGTAGACTTGCACTACTTTAAATTAACTTATTTAGAGTTAACATTTTCGGCCCAAGATGTTGTTCATTAATGAACAAAAGAAGGTGTGTTGTGCCAAGAGAAACTACGTTTTTACAACGGCACGTCCTCGACCTGGCCCAGAGACCCAGGTTAGCAATATGAAACGGAACCTTCAATCTGAATTATTTTAGAAATCCAAGGTAACGTCATCAACAGGAGGAGAGACTTGTGTTTTTCCAAACTGTGTGACAATTTTTCTTTTGGTTTTGATGTTTTATGAAATTTACACTTACTGCGAACTTGGAAAACTCTAGAACTTTGCATACACACTGCTAGTTTGAAATCCTCAAATGCTTGGGACTCAACATCACGTAAAGAACCGTGTTCCCAAATCATTCCCTGACATATACACCATCCCTCTCCTACAAATAAGCACACAAACCCTCTGCTTGGAAGCTATCATGCTTAACCAGAAACTATCAAATGAATGACATGACACGGATTGAAAGAAATAGTAACAAATGTAAATCTTCAAATCTGGATATGAGAAAAATGAAATAAGACTATTTTAAAAACATCCTAGAAACTACAGAAAATCTTAGTACAAGTGAAGGACACACCTTCTAGGTTTCTAAGACAGTGTGGTCAGTGCTGGCTTCCTGGAGCAGTCCTGCCTGGGGGTCAATCCAACTTCTGCTTCTTCCTGGCAGGTGGCCCCATCAGGTTACCCACTAACTTACTGTGACTGTGTTTGTTGGTTTGGTTTATTTTTTTCCTCAAAATGCAGATACTAATAGTACCCCCTTCGTGGAGCTGTCATGAGTAACTCAGTTAACATTTATAAAAGACTTAGGACACTGCTCGATACATACAAAGTACCCAAAAATGTTAACTATTAGTATCCTTTTAATACTTAATAAAAAGGATTCTCTTTAAGAGGCCGGCAAAAGAATAGAGTTATGATATCTTAAGTATGATCCTCTATGAGCTCTTTTATTGAATTATACTTTGGTACAAAACAAATACTCCAGAATATATTTCTACTTTCTGATTAGACAATACATCAGATAATACAGTAAAGCAGATTAGTTTTTTTGGGTGTGTAGGATACCGACCATCAAAACTTTTTTCGTGAAATCAGCAAATCACCTACAAGTTTCCAAATCCTGTAGGTATTCTGAATTATTTAAACAAACACATTGATTTAATAAATTCTTCATTCTGTAAGTGGATATTTTGGTTCATGAAGACCTGGCTTTTAATAAACTAATAAAATAAAAGTTGTTATATTAGAATTTCATGGCCCTGTCTTACATGTTTTGTAGGCCTGTAAATACTTCCTCTTTCTTTATAGTCCACAGACTAATAGGGTATTTGTAAGTAAATTGGATTTTCATTTCTTTGTGTGAAGTACAGAACATTTTTGTCTATTAATAATTTACTTTTAATCCAAGATCTACACAAAACTACTTGTTGTATTTTTAGTGAAGAAAATACAAGGAAAGGAGGAGAAAAGGAAAACATCAAGGAAAGTAGAATGCGAAGGGAAGTAGTTGAAAGAAGCTTGGTTACAGTCATGCTCACAAAGGAGGCCTGACTTGTTTTCTTTTTCCAATATTTTTAATAGTTAAAAAGTGGCATTCTTTAAGTATGGTTGGTTTTATCGTAGTACTAAAAAAAAGTGTTTTGTTTTGTATTTTCTTGAGTTCCAGAACAGAGAAAAAGTTTCTAGGAACAGCTAAGACTCTCCAAACATTCTCAAAGTATTCTTTGTTTTCCTAGCAAATCCCAGTGGCCTCTGCTCTGTTCTGTTTCTGTGTATTTTTGTCAGGTGGTACAATCATTTGGACACGTGCTCTTTCCAACCCTGCTGAGGTCTCTGACTTTTCCTCCAATGTCCAAGTGACATCACGGTCTCTGCCCCTCCCTGATCTTCTGCATTGGTTTCTGGGGGATCCTGGAATAAATCACCACAAACTGAGTGGTTTTCAACAACAGAAATTTACTGTTGCATGATCCTGGAGGTTACAAATCAGAAAGCACGGTACCAGCAAGGTTGAATCCTTCTGGAGTCGCCGAGGGAGAAAACACCCCATGCCTGTCCCCTCCTAGCTGGTGTGAGAGCAAGCCTTGCGCTCCTTGGCTTGTAGCTGCACCACTCCAGTCTCTGTCTCCGTAACCGGATGTCCTTCTTCCCTGAACTCTTTCTTGGTCTCTGTGTCCAGACTTCCCTCTCCTTACAAGGACACCAGTGATTTAATCTTAATCCACTGTGACCTCAGATTAACTTGGTCACATCTGCGGAAGCCATCTCGGGTACCAGAGATTAGGTTCAACATGGCTTTTGGGGATGAACAATTAAATTCACAGCATCCTGTAATTGTAAAGTTCACTTGACCACCTTGAGTCCTTATCTTTTTTTGTCCCACTTTATTGGTAAACACTTTCTATAAGAAGTTACCTATATTCCATGTCCACAGTTTTTTATTATATGTTCCTGTGAACTCATATTTTTATAAATCTCTCAAGGCTCCTCTTGCCAAAATCAATGATGTTTCTAAATCTGGCGTCAATTCAGTATCATTCACAATTAAGTCCCACTTCCATCTTTGAAATTATGCCTTCATTTGACTTTGCGACACCCCCGTCATTGCTGACATCCTGTTTCTTCTCCGTCTCTAATTTCAGGTCCCCGTTTTGGCCCCATCCTCCATTATCTCTGCAGATACTTCCTAGGTGACCACATGAAATTCCTGGGTTTCTGGCCCAGCTCCCATGCTGATGATCCCAAACTTGGAATTTCCAGCTCTCTGGATCAGTTGCTTCTCTGATCTCTAAACTCAGATAAATATCAACCTTCTCCACATCACTACTTAAATGCTTAATAGATATCTCAACAAAGCTGCGTTCGTGACTCTGCCCACAAAATAAAATGTTAGGGTCATCTTTGACTTGTCTCTGTCTCTCACACTTTATTTTTCTTCTGCAGTAAGGACTGAACCCAAGGCCTTTGCCCTGAGCTCTATCACCAGCCATTTTAAATTATTTTTCTTAATTTTGAGGCAGGGTCTCACTAAGTTGCTAAATTGCCCAGGTGGGCTTGGATGTTTCACCCTCCCACCTCAGCCTCCCAGAGTGTTGGCATTACAGGTATGCACAGCCACGCCCACCTAGGTAAACGGTGCTTTTGCTGCTGTGCAACGTGCTATTTCTCTACCTCCTTCTGGGATTCTGCGCACACTGCTCCCTCTGCCTAGAAGAGGGTTTCCCTTGGGGACTTGTACGACCATTTATCTTACCCCTTTCAGGCTCTGCTCCCATTGCTTTCCTTCCTTCCTAGAGAGGGCCTGATCTATCTAAATTAGGACCCACCATGGTTTTCTCTTTACCACTCATGCTCCTTTTTTCTTCTTTATGGTACTCAACAACCCCATTTATTATGCACTTATTATCTGTTTTCTGTCTCCTGAACTGTATTTCCGAAAGCAGGATCCATGACAAGAAGTAGGTAGTCTTTTCTGCTGTGTCCATAGGCATAGAAAAGTATGTGGTGTACATGACAGGCATCCAGAAGTGTTAGCTGACTCAGTGTCTCCCTGGAGTGCTCTGTAGCCCTGAATACCATTGGCCATATCCTTTTTGAGATGGTCTCCTTTCTGGTTGCCCTCACTTTTGTCTTGAAAGTTGAATGTTGATATTTTCTCAGGTTGAGACTTTAGCACTCTGTTCTCATTCTGCACACACTCTTGATTTCTGTCCTGACACTGCTGAACCCGGGTGACCGATTCGTGAATCTGTCTCGTTGTCCACCTTCCCGAGGATTCCAGAGCTGTCTGGCCAGCTGCCCCTAATTTCTTCTCTTGGCTATTTTCAGGGAGGCCTCCAGGAGCTTCTCCAGTGCCAGCCTGAGGACCTGTTCTCAAACTCATGGCCTTGTTTGCTGCCTGCCTTCTTGTCAAGAATCAGCCCCATTTTCGTAATAATGATTAAAACAGCTGCTGTTGGTCAAGCACTACATATATATGACTACAGTCCATATATTTCTTTACTCTGCATTGGCTCTGATGAGAAAGCCCAGGCTCAGAAATTCTAAGTCACTTGTTCAAAGTCGCAAGACTTCTAATGTCTTCTTCTGGTGGTGCCTAGTGTAGGACTCTGATTCTCTTCTGAGATTGTACATGAAATCTCATCTTAATCATCAGAAAAAGATTCCCAAAGCTAACAACCCAAGCAGCAGAGTAGGTTTCTCTGCCTCTCATGGGCTTCTTTGCATTTTGGGAGCACAGTTAACTTCAGAAACATGCTATGTTGGAGCGTTATCCACTGTCTCCTATGGAGAAATTGGCTTATCTTGCCCCAAATTTATTTTTTAATTATTTCCTCATGAATTGCCTAAAAATCATTACAAACATCCTTTTCCTTTCTTTTATTCCCTACAAAACATATTGGAGAATATTTCTTAACAATGGCTTGTTAAATGTAAGAGGTATCTGCATAACATGGTACATGTCTGAAAATGAATGTGGTTTATTAAAGTGGAACTATTTCTAGATTTCCCCAAAACTATTTTAGAAGCGATCTTCTTGCCCTTTTCATTTCTCAAAATGGCCTGTCCATCCCCATTGTTGTCCTGGCTAATAAGTCTACTCAACTCAATGGTTTCATTTTCAGAAGTTTTCCTGACCTCCCCTGATGGCCATCTTGGGGCACCCATGATACACATCTGGGCAGACTTGTTTATGTTTGTGGTTTACCCTGTTAACATCTACCACAGAGCATGATAATTGGGGAGGAAAAGAAGCACAGATTCTCCAGAATTTCAGTAGTTGAACTACCTACAAGTATTGTGATTTTTTTTTTAGCTCTTACATAACACACAGAATCAAGATTTATATTCCATTGTTTTCAGTTGATGTTACATACTCTGCGGCTTTATTTATAATTTTCCTCTGGGAAGCTGGAGCCAGCAGGTACACATTTTCAAAACACACAGAATTTATGCCAACTGGAAGCAAAGACCATTGATAAACATTTTTCTATCCTTTCTCGAGTTTTGTACTTATATAGTACATGATGAATAAGCATTGTATAATGATGAAAGAAGAGAGTAAAATCGTCCTTTCCTGAACCACCCTGCTGCATGTTTTTAGCATTATTTAAATCACAATGTATTAGATAAACATGTATTCAAAACCAAAGATCAGACCATTTGGCCTGATGACCTTGTGTATCCTTGTAGGTATTTGCGGAACATAGATGCAATTGTTGTATATAAAATCTGGAATGTTCCATACAGTCACACTACATTTTGATACAGAGTGTATAGAGAATAAGAATATAAACTCCTTTCTGTTCAGAGCAAACATGTTTTTGATGGTTAAAGGAAATAGATATAGTTTCAAAATTTGGCACTCTTCCTACACAGAGAGAGAAGCAAGCTGGAGGTTAATATGAGTGGATTTGACACATGCATTTTGCTTCACCTCAAACAGAACAGTAGGCTTTAGGTTCTCATTTCTTCCAGTGGATTAAATCAGGTGTAGCATATGCAGGCTCTCACACAGTGGCAGCTGCCAAGTCTATCCAGAAAATTGCTGCGCCAGCAGCGATTTCCCTGTGGCTCTCCTATTTAATTGAATGAGAACCAGCAGGTGACTGGTGCCGTGACAGGGGAATCACAGACCCACTCTGAGACTGTCACCATGTGATGGAGCTAATATACAGCCTCTTAGTGGAGTGCTGGGTTCCGCTCAGGGGCAGGGTACACAGAGCTTTTGCTGTCATTATTTTTTTAATGTGACTTTGAAGCCAATATTTTTATGTAGTATGCGCTTATGATGGAGACTAATGATGTCTTATGCCATTTCTTTTATCGAATAATTATGTATACCACAACTCATTACCAAAAAAAGTTCACATATTCGCATATTAACATTTTATATTTTAGTCCTAATGTTAATGGCAAGTAGTGATAAGAAAGTGGGATGGAGATCAAGAAAAGGTTTCCCCTACCAACATATCATTTAGTTGTTCTGTTCATAGAAAATATCTGAATAGGACGTGTTGGGCTGCCACAAAATGGTTAGAACCACAGAGTATGGAGGAAGCAGAATATACAAAATGGTAATAGGCCCTCCCTGACTAAGTAGGAAAAAGGTAAGCATCATGTAAATGTTCTCCTAAGTCTCTCGCATTGGAAGAGCATTGCATTTCACTAGGCCTCGAGTTCCAAAGAGAGCAAACACAGCTACTTCCTCTGAACAAGTTTTACTCAGTTCCATTCAAGGGCGATGGGCATTAACAGAAACACATTTCAATTTGTAACTCAGTGAATCCATTTTTATTACAAGTACACATTCAGAGACTAACAAAGCAACTCAGACCAAACTGGGGAGAAAAACTTACAAAGAATGTGCATTCAAATGTTACAAAGACATAGAAACGCATCACCAGATGATTAGATAGATAAATAACAAAATTTATGATAAGAGTTTCACGCTGCTTAATGTGAACACACTCATCTAATTCAAAGTCTGTATGATGTAACATAGTTAACCAAAGTTATAAATAAAAATTTGAGATGCTATCATAGAAAATAAACCATATTAAATGGACAAAAATAAAGGTATTTACTAAGATTGAAAGATAATATTCAAGAAAAAATGAATTTTAATACAATTCAGTTTTTTAAAGTTTTACTCATAGCAAAGAATTGGTACCTAAGCCACTGAGGTGGAGGGTGATGGGGGGGCGTCGCAGCAATTATTAGTCTGTAACTCCAAAAACTTACTCATTCTGGTTGTCAAAAAAGTCATGTGCTTGCTTAATGATCCCTACAGTATTGTATTTGTCTAAAACTTTCATCTACCTTGTCTGCTGGCTTAAGGCTTACACCTTTGCTCTTAATAAAAGAAAAATGCCTACTTAACTAAATCTCCTAACCATTAAAAACAATTGGTTTTACAGCCACTTTCAAGTCCCCCTCAGAGAAAGCTACTACCAAAAAAAAAAAACAACAAAAAAACCCTACTTTGATGTATTGTGGGCTTAATCAGACATTCTAGAGTAACAAATGGTAAGAAAAAAAAAACCCAATAAAATGTTTTAAAAAATTGTAAGTCAGTTTGATAGAGTCTGAGTCGCATGTTTGTAGTGATGTTGGAGACCTGCCAGTGGTAAATAGGATCCAGTTGGTGTGGACTGAAGGATTCCTGGCAGCAAATCAGGACAGAAAATCTGACCAAATAACGTCTTTTCGAGTAAGTGACAGCTAAAATCTGTTCTCTGGCAGTTACTGCTGTGAATAAATGGGCAGATATTTTATTTAAACATGTAAGTGTGAAAGAAAGTTGTCACTTCCGTGTTCTAAAGAATCTAACCGAAAAAAAATTAGAAAATTTAATATATATTGTGTTTTTACTGAAGTTGACATTCTAGAAAATATTCGTCAAAAAAATGGATAAGTCATTCATGTTTTAAAAGTCAAGTTTGACCTTCCATGTATATTAAAAAGAAATATCACTCCTTCTATGCCACTGCTAATTTTTAGGAAAAAGGAAGCGATTGAAGCAGGCCAAGGAAGAAGCAATGGCAGAAATTGACCGGTACAGAATGGAGAAAGAGAAGGAATTTCGGCTGAGACAATCTAAGGTGGGAAAGTCAACCCTGATTTCTATGCAGCATAGATTATAAGACATTAATACTCATTTGATGAAAGGTAAAATATTGGGAGAAATATTATGGGAGTAAGGAGATCCAGTTCAATCAAAATTGAACATCACTCTAAATCTTAAACATAACAGAATTACTAAAAAATTTCATTTTCAAAACATTTTTAATTTATCTTAAAGTCGATCAATACTAGTAATAAAATATAGTATACAGTTAAAATTATATTCTCAAATATGTAAATTGAAGGGGTTGGGTAAAGCATTCTTGCTTCTAAAAATTGACACATTTTCATGAGGAAAAAACTTCAGAAAACATATTTTTTGTTTTTCAATGTTTACTAGAAGAAGCAATAAAAGATGTTCATGCTGTTAGAGAATGAATCAGTTAGGCCAAGTTTCCTTTGGTAGATGTTAGATGTACAAATTATCAGCACAGATATTGTTGCAAATTGCTAAAAAGCCTTCTAGTATTTTGTGATTTCCTTTGCAACTTGCTGGCTTCATTCAATAAATCTGTCATTAAAATGTAAAGCAATACTATGTCCTGCACTGTCATTTTTTTAAATATCTGCAGTTCATAGTAAAAAATAAGTGCACAAAATTTTCAGAGAGGACTCTTCCTTTTCATGAAGCAACATGAACTAAAAGATGGAAAGTACCTCTCTGTGCCATCACTAAAACTTATATTCTCTTTTGCCTCAGTAAGAATAGAAATAAAGGTCTGTTCAGAAGGTTGATTTGGCAAAATGAGCCTCAAGTTTTGAAAATCTTTCCATTTGCAATTTTTATTTTACGGATGACAGATGGGATCCCAACGGGCTAAACTGAACCCATTGTAGAAAAAACTTTTCCAGTAAGTTATTTCTTTAAATAAAAAGCCCTCCCTAGAATGAAATGAAGCACTCAGCAAAAGTAAATTTTTCTTATCAATATCAATATTTGGGAAAAAATCTAAAATCCTAGTCCATAAATGTGTTCTCTTGAAATGTTATTTCTCTGGAAGAATCCTATAGGATATAAATCTGGTTCAAAATTTGGTTTCTGCTTTGAAAAACAATTAAAATTCCTCATCCCTTGCATAATTAGAGTTCCAAGCCAATTTCACAGCTAGTTGATCAAAAGCTCAGAAGAGTCATCATGTTGAAGCCTCTGCTACTTCAAGCATATTGTAACAACATTATTATAGAGCCTCTTTCCTTGGCATGACCTCCATATGTCGGGCATATTGCTGTTCCCATTAAATCTAGTCATCATTAACCCGGGGCAATTAGGAGGTCTGGGAGGAGACCCAAGAAACCAGCTTTCTCCCTGCTGTGGGTACTGCACCCGGATGTTTCTTTCTCTTGCTGCTTTTTAGCTCTTGTTTATATATATTCATTTTCAGGTTCCCTGATTTACCAACACAAGCAGGTTATATATCAACTAATATTATTTCATCAAAGATTGATTTATTCCCTCCTTATCATTGCTACCCAATATAGCATATTCTACTCAATAAGGTATTACATTGCTTAAAAATCTGGACCATAGAAAATTAAATCTATTATTAATACAAATAAAGTTACAAGAATCATGATTCTATGCAAAAGGCTAATAATGGTTTCCTTAGGCACACTAAAATTTTTTGTGTACTTTTTTCTTTCTGAATTTATGTCGCCAGAGCACTAAAAACTTGAGAATATAAATCTGTTTACGACTATCAACCTGAAGCTCTGTGATACTTTAAACAGGAACACTTAATCAACTAATAGGGAAAGATATTGAATATTGAAAGATCTTGCCATCGCCAGCAGTCATTAGGCTGAAAGGCTATACAAATTAACATGGAGAAATCCTCAACCATCATCTTTTGACAAATATACCATGACATGTTACAGGATTGTCAGTTTCTAAGGTATACGTTTCCCAAATGTCCTGGTAACAGGCTTTTGCCAACATGAGCAACAGAACACATGTAAAGAGTTCTCTGTAACATCTGGAGAAATGGTCACTGGGTTTGGTGTAACAAATATGTACTCAGTGTAGGTAATAGTTTCACAATCAGTTGTTTTTTAATTTTTTTTAACACTTCAGACATTCCATTTAAGGAGAAATTTTTTTTCAGTTGGGTAAAATCTCACCTAAGATTGAATTTAGAAAGAAGATATTTAATTTGGTAGAATTATTTTGATAAGTGGTTCTATGTTTAAACTTTTTAATAAGGTGAGTTTGGCCCATGTGTGTCTGCTTCTTGTATACTCAAGAAAATGTCATTTTGTAAAAAATATTTTGTGTCTTAGAAGCTGCATCTTCTCAACCTTATTTGCATCCAGATGCCTGTTTGGACTATAATCAGAAAAGAATTTAGTCACCATAGCCTCTACTGCACTTGGCTTCAAGCTTGGGAGCCAGAAGGAATTTGTAGATTCTAGCAGTTAAAATAGTCTGACAATTCCATAGTAGAAGTCAGTCATCAGGGGATTTTCTTGGCTTATATTAAACGCATATTGTCCTTAAGGACTAAATAAAAACAAACAAAAATGTAGCTCCCTTGCCTTAATGAAATCAAGAAAGACTGAGTTGGGCTGGGAATTTAGCTCAGCGGTTAAAGTGCTTGCCTTGCAAGCACAAGGACCCGAGTTCAATCCCCAGCACCAAAAAAAAAAAAAAAAAAAAAGACTGAGTTTACAAAGGAGATAAATTATGAGTTGATTGTTTTAACAAATGATAATTTTAAGAGTGTTTAACTGGTGGACTCCTTTACATTGTTGATTTTCTTAGTGAGATTGTATTTTAGTTAAATTATGACTTGACAAGGAACTGATAGAAGAGTTAATAGAAATAACTAAGAATCATCGCTAGTAAAACAGCAACCAGAAATATAAATATAACTCTTTAAAGTTGTAATATAACTAAATTAATAGGTATATCTCATTTAAATTCAAAGTATCATAAAATTCTCAAGATTATATATATATATATATATATATATATATATATATATATATTCCCCAAACAGGTACACATACATGAATATACATTGTACACACACTCTTTACACACTTTACTGTCCATATAAAAGTACTTTAGACAGTGTTTTGTGGCTACTTCTTCTTGAAAAACAAACGAAGTCAATGTATTTTAACAATAGAAAAAACACTTCTTTGCTTTAAAAAATCAGCAAAAGTGGGTTTGATGTCTTTCAACTTTATTTTCTAGCCTTGTAATTCAGGAAATAAGTAAAAGGGAAGTTTGTAGAATAGAATGGAAAGTGATATGAATTCATGAAAATATGATGAGAAGGTTTCTCAGAAGTGAGAAACTCTTCTGAGCATAGATAACTTCTGGTGGGCAATTTGTACCATGTGGATGTCAGTCAGAAATGAAAGTAATCTGGGCTAGACCTGGTGGCACAGGACCATAACCCCAGCTAGTTGGAAGACTGAGGCAGGAGGATCCCAAGTTTAAGACCAGCCTCAGAAACTTAGCAAGACTGTCTCAAAATGTAATAAAATTAAGGCACTGAGTATGTAGTTCAGTGGCAGGAACATTGCCTCTCATGCACGAGGCTCTGTATTTACTCTCCAAGCTAAGGAAGAAGGAGGATGAAAAAGGGGGCAAAGAGGAGAAGGAGGGCAGGAGGAAATAACATGTTTTTCTCAGGTCTTGGTAAAAAGTTTTGGAAAAAATAATATATAATGTGTACGGCATAGAAGAACCATGAATCATTAGGCTGAAGTTTATAAAACAAAGAACGTTAATATGGTGTATGGTATAATGAACTCCATCCTTTGTTTTGGTAGATAATGGGCTCTCAGAGTGATATCTCAGGTGAAGTAGAAGAACAAACACTAGAGAAGATACAAGAGCTGAATAGAAGCTACAACAAGTATATGGAAAGTGTGATTAAACAGCTACTGAGCATGGTATGCGACATGAAACCAGAAATCCACATTAACTACAGAGTCACCAGCTAAATGTGCGCCATACTGTGCAATAAATGGTTTCTGGGTGCCTCTTGCTTGCTTGTAGCTTTGTGTTTATACTAAGGGACTTAAATGTTAATTTTATTTATCAGATAACTACAAACTCAATGTAACATAAATCACATGTGGACACTGAATCAAACATAAATAAAACTGTTGCTTTATCATTTCTGGTAATAGATATGACTTTATCATCTAACCTGGAGAAAGTCAAGAGTACAGAATAATATGTTTTTTGACACATGAAAGAAAAATAATCATGACAGCCTTTTTAGGCTTTTTTCTTGTTTCTTCTTCAATTTAGAAAATGTTCTCTTAGGTGTGGTTGTTCAAAGATAATTTTAAAAGGAAATGGAATTATGACTCATCTAAAATTAACATGTCAATGATTTTTTAAGTATTTTCCTTAACCAATAAGGAAATCCTAATATGTCATCACTAGTTCAAAAAACAACTCTTATGCATAAAGAAAGAGAAGAGACAGAGAAATAATGGGTTATATAATCTTCTAAAGAGAAATGGATCCCATAACTAGTCTATGTACTACTTCAACCAATAAGACATTCTTTTTCAAGCATATTTTAAAAGAAAAAAGTAAAAGATAAGCTGATAGCATAGATGGCATGGTTTATTTTTGTTTTTGTAAAGAAGTGAGTTCCCAGACATGAGTTTGCATACTATTAGGTTGGTCTCTCGGAAATAACTAAGCTCAATTCCTTAGTATTTTGTAAGTTAAATGTATGAATGGTCTCAGACCTTTTGTGGAAGCAGTAATAGTATCCACCTGCACAAATATAAACAAAGCCCGAGGAACTTGCCTCAAGTTGCTAAGGGAACATGGTGGCATGGAGCTTTAACTAGGCAGTGGCTCCAGCATCTGCTTCTCTCTAAAGTGTCTTCCTTGAAAGTTTCTGTGTATGTACCACCAAGAATCATGAATATAAGAAGTCTTTGATTTTCAAATATATGCAGAATTTTAAATTCCATTACAAACAAAGTTAATCAATTTTAATTACCATTTTACCACCAAATTTAGTATCTCAAGATAGTTTTATATTCATATTAGATAAATAGAAGAAAGAAAATTGCAATTCCATTTGTTTTCCTATTTTCAAAACTTTTGGAACAAGGAAAACCAATCAAGTTAATTTCATGCTTTTTGGTTAGATTTCTCCCTCACTAGAAAGACAACCAATTTCTCAATAAATAGAAAGGTGTCCAACATTCTTAGGAATGCTTTCCCTCATTTTTTTTTCTCTTCTGAGGAGAGTAGGCATCAAAGTTGTCTCCTCAAAATGAGACAGAGAAGATTTCTACTTCAACATGGATTTGGAGAATTCAATTACTCTAACCTGCAGAACTGAGATACATAAAACAATGAGTAAAATTGCCCATTTAAAAAGTTACTGTATGAAAAGATAATACTGAAGAGCACAGTCCTGTTGATTTCCCTTACATCATAAGATTTAGCTGTTTATCTTATTTCATGAAAACTAAAATGTATGTTTTCTGGATGTGAACATTAAGATATATGGTCTGGAATACCCAAAGTTAATAAGTTCCTGAGTCTGTACAGGACATAGGATTATTTTTAGGCTCTAACCAGTTTAGAAACACATCAAAGTTTAGAGTATAACTTTTCCTCAAAAAGAAATAAAGTGGAGCCACACAGAAGAAAGGAATGAGGCTGTGTGCCTGGTCCTGCCCGTGTCCCACCCTTTCTTGGTTCCCTTGGTAAATCTCGCTGCCTCCCTGGGTCTCAAATTCTTTTTAGTGTTTTAATCTACAAAACGGTGTTGAACTAAACAATCTCTACAGGCATATTAAGATTTAATTCTACATACTAAATTCAACCAATTTCAAAGAGCAGTATCCACTATTTACAACATTTTAATTCACTACTGTAGTACTTTTTAATTTTTCAATGAAGCCATATCTATTCTAAATACCCTATTGTAAAGAGTATTGGCTAGCCCCAGTACCCTGGACTCTGTATAGCTCACATATTTTTACACTCAAATATAGTTTCACATCTTGGCATAACTGAATGAGTCATTTTCGCAGAACTCTCACATCTCACAGATGGTAAAGCTGCCAAGTTTTACTTTATTTACATATGAAAAGATTTCATGTGTTTCAGAGATAACTCACTTATCTATCAGAGCTTTCTCAGTTGCACCAAAAAATTGACTTTTTTTTGTACATGGACTTATCCTACAAGGCTTTCAATTCTTCTCTACCTTTTTTTTTTTATCCTTTGTACAATCAGAAACTACAAAAAGAAACTAATTCTATTAAATTCTTACTCATTTCCCAGAAATAAAACTATATAATTTACAGAATTATAAAGGAATAAAAAGATTATGAATTTTTCTCTATATTTGCACATACACATAAAACCAAGAATTATCACCAATGCATCGCCTCCATTAATTTCTGGATGGGCAAAGAGAGTAGGATAGTATTGGCCAGAGCATGCGAAACTGCTGATTTGGAATGTTCCAGCTAAGGTTGTCCTTGAACTAGCCACACCCCCTCACAAAAGAGCCTAACCTAGGTCAGCTCTTAGTTTTTCTTGTTGCTGAGACAAAACACCGGACACCCAAAGTTAAAGGAGGAAAGGTTTATTCGGTTTGCTGTTTGTAGAAGTTTCAGGTTATAGTCGCTGACTCCAAGGCAGGGTGGCATGGCAGAGGAGCATCGCAGAGGAAAAGAACGGTTCATGGAAGGCCAAAAAGGAGCAAGGCAGCAAGTGGCAATAAGCAACAAGCAACGAACCTCCTCCTGTCCCTTATATTCCATCCGTGCTACCTCTCTAAGGGAAGGTAGCACTTACACCCAGGGCATGGCACCCTTACTATGCCAAAGCAATAAGCAGACTAATTTAGCAATTGTACCTCCTTAATCCCAGCATCACACGCTCTAGATCCAGCCACCTCTGAAAAAGCTCCACCTATGACCACATGAAGCTTCGAGGGGGATATCTAGACACAAGCCGCAACAGTCAGGAAAGCCACATTACTTAAAACTGACCCAAAACGTGCATGAGCAAGAGGGAACTGTATTAACTACACAGGAGATCCATAAACTCATGAGAAATAATAAATTGTTATTTTGAGCCACTAAGTTTTAAGGAGATGTGTTGCGAAACCACAGCTTGATGGATCTACCAAACAGAGATACTACTTTAAAATGGAGAGGTTGACAAACTGTCTTTGACCGTTGCTAAGAGAAGTAAAATAGGACGGAGCTGTGGCTGTAGAGCCACACATGTTGGAGAAGAGCATGTGAGATAGGAGAGGGCAATAACCAAGTATATAAAGCTCGTCAGCAAAATAGTGCAGCGGCTTGAGGAAGATGTACATTGGGCCTGTTTTTGTTTGGAATAGGAAATATTAGAGCACATTCATATGTCGATTGAAATTCCTCTAGAAAGAGAAACATTGATATGGAGACTGGAGAATTGCAGAAGCAAACTCCTTGAGAGAGCAAGAAGCATAAGATCACAGGCAGAAGATTTTGCCTTAAATATAGTCGGGGATATTTATATTAACTAGAAGACAATAGCAAGCCAGGGCTGACAGGCAAGTGGGTCAGTAGACTTACTGGTAGGAAGAAGAAAATGTTCATGTGTGAGTACTTCTGTTTTCCAATTAAGTAGGAGAGAAATGATCATCTGAGAATGAAAAGTTTTAAGAGACTTACCAAGACAAGAGAAGGGGCAAAATGGCCATTCTAGTAAGATGACTACTGTCGATAAATGGAAGCCAAGTGGTGTTGAATATGTCAATGGGACTTTCTGCCATACTTTAAAATGAGATTAAGACAGCTACTTTTTGCTCTGGTGATGGTGGGCAGCTCCAGGGGAGGAGGAGGCAGATTTCTATTCCACCATTAGACTCCTGCACAAAGACTTGCCATCAGCTCTCTTGTCCTTCCTTTCAGCTCTTAAGGCTGAACTAGAAAAATTCTTCTAAAAAAAGACTATAGATTTATGGTCTTCAATTTAAAAAGAATAGATTATTGGAAGTAAAGTACTAAAAAGAAGGAAATATAAGCACAGAGATCATTATAATTTGATGATTCTATTCTTCAACTAGAGGGGAGATAACTATTGTTGATTCTACATGCTCTACATTTCCTGTTTTCCTATCTTCACTCTGGTCTAATACAGACATTGCAAGAATTGATGGTTTAATGGGCTCTTTTCTTGAGAAAGTCACCTGAAGAGCTGTCAAAGGGGGTTACAAGATGAGGAATGACAGCAAATTAAAGTAATTTAATTTTGCAGCCAGCTTAACTGGACCATCATGAAATTATCTCATTTTCAAGTAAACTCTAAACTATTTCTCCATCGTGAGATAAGCAGACTCTAACAGAACAGAAGTTTAACCAAGCCTATTTAATCATACTAGCACTTCCATTGAAAAGTGTTACAACTGTCAACTTGTTACCATTTTTATTAATGTGTAATCAATTAATAAGAACATATGTGTTTCCCAGACAGACCCCAAAGATATTTAGAGATTCCAGTGAACATGAGAACCTTGCCAATATTCTGAAGACCTGTTTCCTAGTGGAATTCACAGTTTGTTGTCACAGATCAGAAAGATGCTTTCCTAAGCACAAATGTAAATATGTCCAAACACCCCAAATAAAACCGGCAGCACCGAATGTTATGTACATTTACATCTACACAAGAAGCAAGGAGCTTTGTGTGGTGATAATGCCAGAATCAGCAAGGTTTAAAAGAGCCCTGATTTTCTTGATTGAAACTTACATAGACCATAGTGCTTCCAAAAATACTTGCAGAATTTTACGTGAATGTGTATGAATTAGGACAAAACTACTCCCACCCCAGCCATGAAACGACGGTGTCAGACACAAATTGTCAAATGACATTCTCACTAACTCAAGTCCTTGCAAGTGGTGAGAAAGTCCAAACAGGAGTGTTAAGAGCAACATTAGCAAATGAAGAAATCATATTAAGGCCAGTTATTACAATACTGTACTAATCCCCTGTACCTAGATTTCTTTTCCTTCCTTCCCTGCTGACAAGCTTTATTAGTCCTTGGAATTTTGTCTAACTTGTGAAGTCACATCTAATTCCCTAGAAAAGATGGCCCTTATCTCCTGGGTGATTTCTGCAGCTCTGTCATAGTGCTTATTAGCATGCTGCTTGACTTTTAGTCCTCTTTGTCACCTCCCTCGAAGCCTGTGATTTCCATAAGGGCAGAAGCTGTCTTCTGCTCATCTTTTTTTTCCTAAGACTTAACTCAATTTTTAGCATATTATACTGGTTAATGAGTAATTAACAAATTTAATGTTAATAATAAGCTATATTGTTATGGTATGAGAATAGCTTCTCACGCACATAC
This sequence comes from Hystrix cristata, assembly GCA_004026905.1. NCBI lineage: Eukaryota > Metazoa > Chordata > Mammalia > Rodentia > Hystricidae > Hystrix > Hystrix cristata. Next base: position 35,596 of record PVJO010004056.1, read on the forward strand.
TAACGGGAATCTTGGAGTCAGAAATTAACACACCTCTTAGAATCCCCAATTGGTCTGCTAGAAAAACTGAAAATCCAAGGTTGACTAGGAGCCATTCTGGTGAATTAGGAAGAAGGGGAAATGCTATGCCAGAGGACAGAACATGGGCAAATGCCCAAAGATTCAGAAAATACGATTCAGATGTGGAAAACAGAGGGACCCATTTAGCAAGGAGGCTCAAGTTGCTGTTGGGGAGATTATAAGGGCCTTTTATGGCGTGCTGAGAAATTTGTTCTATATTTGAAACGGACGAAGATCCACTGAGTAGCTTTAAGCAGCACAGTAACGTAATGAAAACCGCACATGCAATGCCCAGGCAGCATCCAGTGAATTAGAAAGGGGACAAGACCAGAAATGGGAGCTTTGGCTTACAAGGCTATTGCCATGATCCAAGTGGGTGAAAAGTGGGTGCTTATCTGCAGCAGGAATGGAGATAAGAGGATAGATGGAAAGAGAGTAAGAGGCAAAACTGACAAGAACTGGCTAATGTGAAAAGGTGACAAAACATAATGAATGCTCAAGATTTCAAAGATCTGGGGGAAGCAGAGCAGCAAAGACTGTAGGCACCGAGAAGAAACCACTCTGGAGCACAAATGGGAGAAGCAGAAGTCGGCAATCCTCCAAAAGTGGGCTGAACATACTGCTTGGTTTGCTCACACCATCAGACAGCTCCAATTTATGACCATTTTTTATGTGGAACGAGTATTAGTTCCCTCGTGCAGACTCAATTATCATTCTATGCCAAAACCAAGAATAAACCGAGATGCCTCTAAGTTCATGTAAGTGAAATTATATTGAATTCAGCTTTGTCTCTGTTTCCACCCCTTCTTCTCAGCTCCTACTCTCTGTCTAGTTCCTCTATCCAATTCTCTTACGTTTTCTGCTCCAGCCAAGTATCTCTTTCTTTTCCCCCCAAAAGTCAATGCCAGCCAATACAGCTAGCTTGGAAATCTGGGATGGCTCGCATATGTGGGAAATACCCTGCAGCTTCGACATAACTGTCATTGTTCAGTGACTATCTCACACACAGAAGCGGTCTCTCTTCTGACCTGGAGGCAAATCTTATACCATTCCAGCTTTCTCAAGATGGCTTATCTCTCCAAGCATATTATGGGTTTTATAGTTTTCCTGAATACCAGTAAGGCCAAAGGGATTGTTCACACCATAGCCTGCAGCATTTTATTTGAACAATCCGTTTTGAATTTTTAAAAAAATTTTGTTAGTATGTGTTTGCAGTACTTAATGACTACATTCATTGTGGGGAGTTGGTACATGTACATAACACATCTTAGTTCTTTTTTTATCCTCTTCCCCTCCCTTCCTCCCTTTTTCCTCCCCCTTCCCTCTAACTCTTGGTCCCCTTTCCTTTTGCAAAATATCCATCTCCCTGTTTCTGGTTATCTGTGGCACCTGCCTCTCCCGACTCTGCCCAGCCACTCCTTCAAGAATTCATGCATTGTCACCTCAGTAGCATAGATACCAGCCACTTTTTTCCTCTGTCTTCCTTTTCTTTCTTCCCTGGATATGCCTTGTCACCAAGCATCCCCTATATAAGAAGTATTTTTAAATACAGCACCAGCTTCCATCTCCAAAACTAATATTCCATATCCATCACTGTGTGCAGCAAAGATAAACCCAGCTACCAGGAGCCAACCTTTATCAAGGGAGGGGGGAGGATTTTAAATGAAACACTGCAACCTTAAACTACTTACATTACACAAGTTTGCAGGATGATCCACGGGATTCTTAAATTCCAGGAAGGGATGGTGACACTGTATTTTTAATTTATTGCCTTAAAGGGGGATTGGGAGACACCAACTGTGGAGATATTAATTCAGATCCATGAATTTGCTTCTTTAAGAAGTTCCCTAGTGAGTCTGATGAAGGAGTCTATACTCTGAAAAATAGTTATAAAACTCTTTAATAAGATAAAAGTGCCTGCCCTTTAAGTGAAAATTTTAAGCTCATATTAAACACACGTTTAAATATCACATCAGTTCTCATGTGTGAGGGAACCCAAAGTGTAATAAGGAGCATAATGAAGGATAGATATTGGGAAGTAAGAAGATTTTGTTCAAATGGGAAGGGGGCACCATGGCCGGGGCGGGGAGAGGTGTGGGGGGTGGAAGGAAGGGAAAAGGGGAAAAAAGAGAATGGAAGGGAAAAAATGGAAACAAAGCTTGTGTAAATGGGGAGGAGAAGAAGGGTTGAAGGGAGAAGGGAATGAGGAAAAAAAGAATTAAGATATATTATGTACAAGTACAAATTCCCTATGATTAATGTGATTATCATGTGTGACAAATACATACTAATAAAAAGAACAAAATTTTAAAAATTCAAACATCAAAAGCCAAGAACAATCTCAACAAATCCAACCCCACAGTAATGGGTTCTTCTCTTTTCCTATATTCTAACACCCTCAGTCTAAAGGAAGAGGGGAGGTAGTTGCCATGTGTAGGATTTCCATAGACTGAGCAATCTTAGTTCAGGAAATAAGTATACCAATTATATTTTTTTCTTCATGACACTAAGAGTTGTCATCACAAAAAGATGAATGACTTAAGAAAATGGATTGTATGGTATCAGAATAAATATTTAAAGAATATGATAGATCAGCAGCAAACTCTTAGGAAAGTGGACTGCAAATAAAGACATCAAGTTTTGTTAGTTTATGTGGATGAGAATAATTCTCCTTAATATCTAAATTCGTGATGTCTAAATAAAAGTAGGATGGGATGCTGCTGGTAGTGTAGAACCAAGGGCCGGATTCTGATGCGTTGGATCAGATCTCCCAGATCCAACGCTCACAATTCATGAGAGCATGATACTTTGGGGTTTGGGGGTTTTTTTTAAACATGGAGCTAATACTAATGCACTGGTAAAAGATTGTTATGATGAGTTAATGAATTTGAAATACTTGGGTAGTGCCTGGAACATAAAATGTACTTTGATGTGATAAATGATAATGATTGCTATTGAAAAGATGGACAACTTTGGGCAGTTTTATTTCCTTTGTTTGACTAAAATAAGGGAAAAGAATGTGCAAAAAAAAAAGTCAAAGGGGTTAGAGATTGTGGAATTAGATGGAAAAAAAATGAATAATCTCAGCACCTACAGAATGTGGTGTTAGCTACAATGAGAAGCTACCGAAAACATCCTACTCCCTCCTTGGGTACCATGAGCACTTTATTCCCTACGGGCTTCTAACATCAGAATTCCAATAATTTATCTGATTATCAGAAGTAAGGAACACTTGTCTGTAAAAATTTTAAGTGAGTTGTTCATGGTGTGACAAGAATGCTTTAAATGTTGAAAAACTAAAAAGATTTGCTTTTCCTCGATTTTTTTTTAAATCAAATGTCACATCTTGACATTTTTAATAAAATAGGAAGCTAAGGTTGGAAAAGAGAAAAATGATAAATACTGAAGATGTGCTTAATACATTGTGGGTGTATTCTTGTTTACTTCCTGATGAGGAAGCTCATTTTACCCCCATCCAGATATATATTTTTGTACATGCTGTCACGTAGGTTACCTTCCCTTTCGTGATCCTAGTCTTCAGCAGACTTCCTTTTTCTTATTTAATTGCCAGTTTTCTTCAATAAGCCAAAAGCTATATGAAGACTTGAACCACATCACTCTTGGTTAAGCTGAGAAAGTGTTCTTGGTTTTATGGCTAAGACAGGACAATATAGAATTTGAAGAGTATCAGTTATAATTGTTTGGTTTGGGTACCAGTAAACTCCATTAAAATTGCTCCAAATAATAAAGGCATGTTTTGGCAAAATATAGCTTAAACTTCCAGCAGTGAAGTTAATTCAGATGAGACTAAATCTCGTGATGACCTCAAGACTTGATTTTCAATCTTGTCACTGAGACCCAGTTCATTTCCCTCCACTCTTCCTGTGTGCTGAGAGTTTTGTCTCTGGGCTGGCTACGATTTTGGTTCGTGCCCAGAAAGGAAGAAGCATTTTCTCTGCATTCTACAAATTTCCAGGGCTTCACTCTGGACTGACTTATACCACTGACCAACATGCCGGATAACAGCACTTGGAGAAATGGAATATGCTGATTACCATGGCTAGGCTGTGTGATTCCCGAAACGCATAGAAATTTGAGAATTATGGACAGTGAAGGGGGTAAACGGATATTGGAAAAGCAACCAAGAAATATCCATTATGAAGAACAAGAGCTTAGCGATACTTAGATTTAACATTTTCTATTTTAACATAATCCCTAACACCTTTTCCTTATAAAAATGTAGAAAATAGTACCTACCTCATAGACATATCATGAAGGGTAAATAACGAATACGTTCAGCAAAGAATCTAATGCATAGTAAGCATGCAATAATATTACCCCTTCAGTCCCTTGGCTTCTCAGAACAATGTCTGTCATAGGGTAGTCACTTAATAAATATTTATTGAATGAACAAATGTCTAAATCAATGTACACAGCTTGTGCATACACATAATTTGATCGCTCCAACAGACAGTAGGGGTGAGAGAAAAGCCAAAAGCAGTGAGGCTAATAAAATATTCAGATATGCTGCTTTTTATATACTTAGCCAGGGCATCTTATAAACAGTCTGCAAAGCTTTCCAAGTCACTGCCTTCCCACAAAGACACAGGAAAGCCAAAACTAAGATGTAATACCACTTTTAAGGTATTTTAATGTAAAACACAGAGATGCCAGAAAAGTGTATTTCATGTTCAAATAAGCTGTAAAACCGTCATAAATTCGATTTGCATGGCAGGAAAAGTGGACTTTGGCACTTGGTTGATCAGTATGTGATCTGGAGGAAGTCTCTTAGCTATCTAAGTTTTTGTTTCTCTGTCTTCAGCAGCATTCTCTGGTTTGAGTCACCAAATGTGATGTTTCAAGGAACCTCAGCCGTTGCACAACTAATTTAACCTTTACCACAGACTAACACCCTAATCCTCTAACTTCCTTCCTTCAAAATTTCCAGTATCTTACAAGGACAAATAAAAGACTCCCTTTTAAAAGATTCGCACTTCTAGAAAAATGGTGCTACTATCAAAACATTGCGATATTACTTTGCTTGTCATACTTTATAGTACAGGATGATTCAAAAAACTCATCTTTTCAAACCAGCGGTTGAGGACCATTTAGAAGACATTTTTTGATCACTGTTACAAATTAAAAGAGTTAATCCCCAGCTCTTTACAACATCTATCCTAAAGCACTGTGTGTGGCACCTCTTAGTTTTCTCTATTATCCTCCTATTCTCCACCTTCAGCAACTTCAAGGAATTCACCACTAGTATTGTAGTCAATGGCGAAAAACTGATGGCTTGTCCCCTAAGATCAGGTACAAAGTAAGGGTGCCATCTCACCACTTCTATTCAGCATGCCAGTCCTAGCAAGAGCAATTAGGTACAAAAAAGAAAAAAAAAATCATTCAAATATGAAAGGAAGAAGTAAAATTGCCTCTGGTTGCAGATAATATGGTCTTTATGTAGAAAATCCTAAAGATCTACAAAAGACTTTTAGAACTAACAAATTTAGCACAGTGGCAAGATTTCAAATCAACATGCAAAAATCAATTGTATTTCTACACACTAACCATGAAAAATCCAAAAAAGGAATTAAGAAAACGACCCCATGCATATCAATATCAAAAAGAACGAAATACTTGGGAATAAACTTCACCAGCAAGATGAAGGACTTACATACGGTGAACTACACAAAATTGAAGGGGACACAAAAATGCTGAAAACATTGAAGATATAGATAGAATATGTATGTCTCATCTATGGACATTAATATTATTAAAATGTCCATACCACCCAGAGGGATTGACAGTCAATATAATCGCAATCAAAATTCCAATGTTGTTTTTTTTAAGAAATAGAAAAACCTACCTTAAAATTTAATATGGAATCACAAGGACCCTTAAATAGTCAAAACAGTCTTGAGGAAGAAAAAATATGGCTGGAGGACTAACAAAATAATATGATACTAGTATGGAAAACAATCTCATGAATATATGAGCTTCAACAAAAATGCTGAGACTACACTATGGGAAAAGAGTGGTCTCCTCAACAAGTGCTTATTGGTGAGTCATTGTCAAATGTGGGTAGAAAAGTACATGATCTAACTTTAAGTTCTGGTAGTCACTCTGGCTTTTACGTTGGACATTAATTAAAGCAGGAAAGATAGTTGTAGGGAGAACTCAGGAGGCTACAAGAGAAGAGGTAGGTGCTAGTGGTGGCTTGGGCCAGAGTGGGGACAGTAGTGAAAGTCATCCATGCAGAAAAGTAGGTGAATTTTAAAAATCTACTCTGTTTAGTGGAGGCCTGACTTCTAGTGATTCTGGGCAGTTACTGTCATGTTTCTGGGGCATCTATCAGGGCTGAAGAAAAAGCATCTCCTTAGAGTAGGTGGACACAGTGAGAAGTTATAGCCAGGACAAGGTAGATAGTTCATGGCCTAGGACAACACTGTGAATTCAAACAGTCCCAAAAGTTTTAACGAAAAAAGAAAGAAAATGAAAACTAGAATAACTATCTAAGGTTTGAACTCTCATCTAATTTCAAAGCTCAGGAACAGCCTCATTAATAGGCAGACAGTTGAGCCAGGAGTAACATTGAAGATATACCTACATACCTGTATGCACCAGGACTTAACTTCACTTACCAAAGCTTACCCCATACACGGGATCCTAGTTATAGAAGCTCTAGAGTCTACACCTGCTCTCAAACAAACAAAATGTCTGCAATTTGAGTGTCAAAGTCAACTGGGTATGATTTGTCCTTTGCAGTCTAACATCGACCAGAATAAATGTCTTTTGAAATATCTTTGGAAAGCTCATGATTTCTCATGCGATCATTTGGTCAATTAAGGAGCATGAACTATCACCAACAGCTAAATCTCAGTCTAAGGTCGGGGACTAAAAACATAATAAGGAAAAAAAACACCACCAAAAACATGTCTCATTTATAAAAGTTCCCCATCAAATGTGAAAGCAGCATGGGGGGGGGCAGGCAGCAGAGTGTGGTGGAGGCCAGAGAGCTGTGGGCACTGTAGTGGGGGGCAAAGACACGTCAGCAGGGAAGGAAAGAAGTAACTGAACTGCCCTCTAAGGTTAAGGAAAATTTTGCTGCTAAAAGTAGAAAAGAAATGTCAAACCGGAAACCAGAATAAATGTTGAGGGTCAGCTTTATCTTTGTGTTGGCTCTTATTTATAGAAATTTTATAAACAAAGTCCAACTGACAACTGAAAATCAATATTTTGTCATGTTATAGACATTCAACTTCTATGTTCTCTACATTTCCTTTTAGAAACATCATTGTTTTTAAACAATTATGTCAGTCATTTCTGCTTTCCCCATTTATCTGCCACCAAAAGAAATGCGATCAATTTGCCCGCTGGCACGCCAAAGGACATAGCATCCAAAATGAGAATTGTGAACCAGAAAACATCTCCCCCCATCAATCCCATCGAGATTCTCACTTCCTGACCTGTGTCTGTTGTTAAAAACATGTTGCTTCTCTGGGATTCGATCTGCCATTAACCCACATTTCTTCTGTACCCGCCAGGACTTAGTTTCGCTTACCTAATACACCGGTATTAAGATGCCCTGGTTTCAAAGTTCCAATGTCCCTTCTCTCTGGAGCACAGAACACCATGAAACCTCCTGCTCTGGAAGATGTAGCTTTTTCTTGCTTTTGAACAAGAGTCTAAAGAGCATCCCCATTATTCACAAATTCTCTTTGTTAATTTATCAATCTTCATCATCTAAACTGACCACCCCAAGTCCTCCAGGACATAGAGAGGTGAAGCCTTTATTCTTAATTCTTTATCTTCATATGTCGCTTTAAATCTGTCTTGCAAGTATTCATTTTATTTTGTTTCTGATACAGTTGTTTACATTGCATTTTAACCAGTGCATTCTATGAGTCACCTCAGAAGCTGTTCATGTTTCTTTTATTCTTTAGTCATTAACTTTTCTCCTTTCCAGATTTTCTATCTTCATATTTTATAACAATGTTCCCTACCACTGTTCTCTTGTACCAACAGGAATGAGGAGGACTTCTGATTTCTGAGTTATTAATTCATAACATCACCTTCTGTTAGGAGTGAGTCACGGGGTACAAAATCAACATTAAAGAGTTTAATAAAATCAACATGAAAGCCTTTCTATCTACCAATAATGAAGTAGCTGAGAAAGAAATTTACTCCATTTACGATGGCTTCAATAAAATAAATCCTAAGGCTCAACCTAACCAAGGAGGCGAAAGACCTCTACAACTAAAATTTCAGAACACTAAAGAAAGACATTAAAGACCCAAGAAGATGGAAAAGTCACCATGTTCCTGATGCCTAGTGTTCCCTTGCTGGGATGCTGAGCACGTGGAGTTATTGATATCCTACTGTTCAAGGTCATTGCCCAGGTCTGATTTTTCACACATGTCTGTCTCCTGGGGATACATGTTGTCACATGGTACACACAGTCACTGCCACAGATACTGGTGTGCTGGGAGCTTGTCAAAAACCGATGCGAGTTTTCAGAAACATTTTGGACAGAAAGTATCCAAAGGCGGGTACATATAACTTTACTGTACTGTGTCCTATATTCCTAACTTTTTTATTATTTCTCTACTAGATATACTATTGTGCTGTACAAAGAAAATACCAAAATTCTAACTGTTGTTTTAGTTGTGCATTTGACATTATGCCTGGTCCACGTTCGGAGCACCAATCAAAAACACCACCCCTGGGACTAATGAAACCTTTTTCTGTTTTAGTCTCAAGATGGCTCAAACTCTAAGTTTACATAAAACAACTGACCTTTTAGAGACAGTTGACAGCAGAGAGACAAGTTCAATAGTGATACAGCCACCTGAGAATGCTACAGCGCCTGTTTCTGGTGACCGTCCAGGAGATTAAGAAGGTGGACCAATATATAATCTGCCAGATTCTTTGTTGTGAGCAACCGTGTATCTTATTTGAGGTGGCTCTGAGTCTGACACAGATGGTCCCTCATAGGCACCTAAAGATGACTCTGCTGATGAGGTTCTACCTATGTCTACCGCGAAGCAGTCTCCACCATCAACGAGGAGGAAGGTGACAAAGGTTGCTCCTGAATGGGAAAAAGCTGACCTAACTGCACAGCCCCTGGCAGTTAGAGTTACAGGATCTCCAAGTGATTTCTTCACGGAAATAGGAACTCTCATAGAAATTCTTGAACTCTTTCTTGATGATGAGGTCATTGAACTCAAGTATCCTAATTGTCAAGTATCCTAATTTATACACTTAAAGTAAGAGGGTGCACATCATGGTTTTGATAAGCTCCAAATTCAAGTGCTTTCAGGGAATTATTTTTCTAGTGGTCACTTCTCAGTTTCTAGAAGGGGTATGTTTGGGGAACAAAGAACAGATGTGCATAATGTACTGGTTGGTGCTGCCATGAGACTTGACCACTTGGAAACTATAGCTTCTAATTTACATGTTGCTGACAATGCAGATTTGCATCCAATGGGCAAGTTTTCCAAATTGCAAACTTTCATAACCAAACTCAATGAGAGAGGTATGAAATTTATTCCAAATGAAATATATTTCTGTTTTGATAAATCCACGATTCCTTATTTTGGTTGCCACAGGTGCAATTTATTTGGGGAAAGCCCATTCGGTTTGGCTATAAATTTTGGTGTGTTGCTGCAGGTCTGGGCCACAATTTGCTGGCTTCAGCCGTATCCAGGTAAAAAGCCAAATACTAAATATAAAGGATATGGCATCGGTGCAACACTTGGCCTTCAGTTTGTTGAGGCACTTACAGAAGCACACCCTGGACAATACCATTTTGTATTCCGTAACTTTTTCACTAATATTGCACTTCTTAATAAGCTCAATTTAATGGGACATCAGGCAACAGGTACAGTGAGAAAGGATCACATTGACAAAACTCCATTGGAATCAGATGTAGCTCTACAGAAATAAAGAGGCACATTTGGTTATCAAATTGAAGGCAAAGACAATCTTGTCTGCAGACGAAAGAAATGGTAACTGTGTTACCAAAACTGATCTACAGATTCAAAGCAGTCTCCATCAAAATTGCAATGACATTCTTCACACAAATAGAAAAAAAATCCTAAAATTCAGATGGAAACACAAAAACTGGGAACAGCCAAAGCAAACCTAAGTAAAAAGAGCAAGGCTGGAGGAATTGCAACACCCATTTTCAAATTGTACTACAAGGCCAGAGTGACAAGAACGGCATAGTATTGCTACAAAAATAGACACACAGGGGGCTGGGGATTTAGCTCAGTGGTTAGAGTGCTTGCCTAGCAAGCAGAAGGCCCTGAGTTCAATCCCCAGCACCAAAAAAAAAAAAAAAAAAAATTGACACATAGATCAGTGGAACAGATCAAAAGATACAAAAGCAAACTCACAAAACTACAGCCATCTCATTCTTGATTTAGAGCCAAAAACATATGTTGGAGAAATCAGTCTCTTTAATGGGCTGGGAAACCTAGATATCCATATGTAGAAGACAGAACTCAGAATTCTATCTTTCACCCTATTAAAAAAAATAAATTCAAAATGGATCAAAGACCTATAAGACTTGAAACTGTTATAAGAAAACATAGGAGATAAATTTGAAGCCATAGGCACAGGCAAAGACTTCCTGACTAGGACTCAAGACAGGAAATAATATCAAAAATCAATAAATGGGACTACATCAAATTGAGAAACTTATGCACAGCAAAGGAAATGATCAACAAAGTTAATTAAATTCAGAAGTAATCTACAAAATAAACTATCTTTGTCAGCTGCTTTTTAACAGAATATCTAGATTATATAAAGAGCTAAAAAAGAAAAAAAAAACTTTTAAACCAAAAAATTCAAATAGACCAATAAATAAATGGGCAAAAATTTGAATAGACGTTATCAAAAGAAGTTCAAATGGCCAATGGGTGTATGAGAAATGTTCGACATCTTTAACCATTAGGGAAATTCAAATCAATACTACAATGAGATTCCATCTCACTTCAGTCAGAAAGACTATCAAAATGAACAAATATGAAAAGTGGAAGGAAATGACAGAGGTAGGGGTAGGAATGTTTCTATTCTGCTGGTGGGATTGTAAATTAGTACAGCCACTATGGAGGTTCTTCACAATACTTTGAAATACAACTACCATATAACCCAGTATATACCCCTCCTTGGTATATACCCAAAAGAATTAAATTCAGAATACTATAGAGATACCTGTATGCCCATGTTTATTGTGGCACAATTCGCAATAGCTACGATACGGAACCAGCCTAGATGCCCATCAGCAGATGAGTAGATAAAGAAAACATGGTATACCCAATGGAGTGTGTATCAGCCATAAAGAAGAACAAAATGTCATTTTCAGGAAACTAGATGAACCAAGAGATCATCAGGTTAAGCAAAGTAAGCCAGACTCAGAAAGGCAATATCACACATTTTCCCAAATATGTGGAATCTAAAAAATATGACCTGAAAGTAGAAAGGAAAGTGTTATTAGACAAAAGAAAGGGAACAAGGGAAGAAGAAAAAGGAATGTGAGGGAGAGCAATGCGAGGAATGAAAAAAGTTATTATATCATTAAGAGAATGTGATGTTGACATGGATTTATTGAGGTAAAATGGCATCTGCTACACTCTGTTATCTGAAAGAGCAAGTTACAAAAGAATACAGCATTGCCAATTTTTATTTTCAAAAACACATTAATGTACAGAAATGTCAAGAATTTTTCTACAGTGGTGCTCACATAAATGTTTCAATCTATCTTTGGGAGTGAGATTCTGTTATGGTTTAGGGCTAACTGTCCCCCAAATTCTCATGAGTGTGGAAGGTGATCAGGTCGTGGAGGGACTGTAGTCCTCGATGGCTTCATCCACTGAGTGGATCAGTAGTTCATTGTTGTTAGGAAGTGTGGGGCCTGTTTGCAGATGGGTCACCTGGGTTGTGGCCTCTGCTCTCCCTTCTCTCTCTGTTTCCTGCGTGATGAGTTGTGCACCATTTCCTCACCGTGCGCTCTGCCATCCTTGGAGCCAGCTGACCCCCGGAGTGACCACAAATAAACATGTCCGCCCCTAAATTGCAGGTGTTAAGTATTTTGCTCAGCAATGGGAAAGTGACTAACTCATGCTGAGCACATTTTTCTTTTTGTTTAAGAGTATATTTTTGGCCTTGTGTTATTATGAAATGTTTCTAAGGGAGAAAAATAAGAATTGCTGTGGGTATGTGAGGTGATGGGCATGTTAACAGGCTTGATTGTAGTAATCATTTTCAGAACACATGTATCTCAAAGCTTGATGTTGTACATGGAAACATGATTTTATTTACCAATTATCTCAATAAAAAAGTACAATCAGTACAAAAGGAAAAAGAAAAAAAAAGGGCAACAAAGAGCCTATTTTCATTCATCTTCCATAGATTTCCCAGTTTCCAAGTTTTTGAGACATTCCTTTTAAAGAAAAGTCTTCAGCTATTTTTACCATCTTTCTTCTTGGTCCACTCTCATATCAATTAAATCGTTTCCTTTTTCCTCTGAGGTAAGAATAGGTCTTAGCCTTGAGTTGTAAAACTTACTGTTAAGAGTTTTTCAGAAACTGACTCACATCAAGTTTCCCTTTACTCAGGGCTTCACTTTAACACAAAATGTGTGACTCAAAATGTTCTGCGAAATTGTTTTTCTCTTTTGTACCTGTGTGCACACTATAACTCAACCTAAGCATTCCCTAACATCTTTTGTAAATAATTCCAGTGAAACTAACATGAATGGTATTGTGCATATTTAATGAATCACAATTTTGGCTTGATATTTCCAAATGTGACTTATATGATCTTCAATAACAGGAATGTCACCAGTTATCTTGTTTTATATGTGTCTTACAACATAGACGTAAAAAGAAAGATGAATTAGGGACACTTGTATTTAAAAGCACAATTTAAAAGCACAATTTGAAAATGTGAAGCTCATCAAGAAAGTAGAAAGAAATCAAAAGAATGATGTGGTCTTCTAGTGTCAAAAGAAAATGAATTTTATTAACTTTCCAATAAGCAGAGACACTCAGATATGAAAATCTAGACCAACCTTGTAATAGCTGCTTCCATTTTAAATAGTAATTGTTTTCTGATCAGTTTTTTTCTAAAAACAATTTTTTTAAATTGAGCAAAATCGTTTATTTGGAACAATTATTATGTATGTTGCATGTGTGCCTGCTAACACACCCACAGGCACACAGAAACACATGCCTTTGGCTAGTTTTAACAACCACAAACATGGAAGTAGTTTGAATAATTGATAACAGTCATCCACCAGAATTTAAACATATGAAGTGATCACATTGTAATCAACTCTACCTCATACACATAGAAATATTTAAATCCACAGGTCCTATTTTGTGTTTACTTTTAGTACTATTTCTGTCACATTTTTCTGGGCTCCATTTGAAATCCCTTCCCTTATATTTTGAGAAACTACTTCTCACATTTCTTTTCAGGGTCTAAGATTCTTAAAATCACCTCTGAAAAAAACAAAACAAACAAACAAAACCTACCTTTGTAAGCACATTTTCAGCCCGTTTTATGTTTCGCCGCATAGTCTGGTAGAAAGACCCTGAATCTACTTTCTGACCCTGGTTCCTAGTCCAACTCCACATTTTCAACCATATTCAGAAAGCGGTACCCATATGCACCTTTCTATACGTCACATAACTTGCTGTCTCCTGCGCGTAGAATCAAACACTTTATAAACATTAGTTCTTTCAATTTTTGCAACAATCAAATAGAGAAAGTGTTCTGCTCCTCAGTGTAGAGATAAAAAGACTAAAGCCCAGAAAGGTTAAGTGGTTGGCTTAAAGCAACAAAGCCAGTAACTGGTATAACAGAGACTCAAACACAAGAATGCACAGTTCAGAAGAAATCAGCCAAATTGCTTCATTGTGCAATTTCCCTTTCCTCACCCAGAGAGCAGAGTGGAGGGAGCAGAGCAGAGGAGCATCCTGCAGGTCCCGAGGGTTGGGAAGATTCAGCTTTTGACACACACTAGGAGTTGGGACACCCATTCTGTCATCCCTTACGTGTACTGAGAAAACCCTCGTTCTCAGGGGGTGCAGCAGAAGGTGCCTTTGTTTTTGGACACTTTAGAAATCATAAATCCAGGATCTAGATCTAAAATACATTTTACTCCTTGTATCCAGCTTTTTGATTCCTGTTAAATTAAGACTATGGGGTGGGGTGTGTGTGTGTGTGTGTGTGTGTGTGTGTGTGTGTGTGTTTCCTTTACAAGTTTCGGAGGCTGCATCTCTAGTTGCTATGCACTCAAGTATTAGAGTAGATTTCTACTTTAAACTGCACTGACTCCGTATTTGTAAAATGTTAGGTTCAATGCTTTGTGGGCTCCTTTCCCTCCTCCTTCATAGTTGTGAAGCTCTGCCTGTGGCCGAGCTAGACAGCCCTCCCTTCTCGTCTCAGGCTGGGTCCCGTCTGCAGACACCTGTTGTTCCCATTTCCCTTTGCTTTTCCCCGCACTGAATTCTATGGTGCTTTCTCTCTCCCGGCTTTTTGCGTGGGACTCAGACAAAGCGCTCTCTCTCATGAACTGCTCTGTCTTCCTGAGCTGTACTCTCCCTACTGCCTACTTGGTTCAGCCTCTTATTTACCCTTCACTGTTGCCTCTGTTGTCCTTTGTTTTCCCACCACAAGCAGAATTCTATATTATTTATCTCCCTACCCCATTTCAAAAAGCTGCCTCTTTCTGCATTCACTTCGCGCCCTCCCAGCTCCAGGCGCTCCCCTGCATCCGGCGGGTTGCTACGACTTATTCCAGTGTTTTTTAGCAGATCTTTTTATTCAAAGGCCTGAACGCGGCATGGTTGCTTCTATAAATCCCTTTTACTATAATAAACTATGGGGAAATTTGTCCCTTTTCTCCATAAACCTTAGAAACAGGCTCACATTGACAAGGGACTCTACAATATCCTCTGTGTTCTGCGGTCTACACCCAAATCACTTGACAGTACAGAACCCCAAATGAAAATTAACAACCACGTTCACAGCTGGAGATCTTTGGCTCTACCCTGTTAAAGGCAGGGTACTGTCTGGCTACTTCCGCCTTTCTTTCCTAAGACCTCTAGGGAGAGAGAACTTCATATTTTTCTCTCTCTGGCTTCCAACAAAGCGAGTACCTTAGCCCATGGAAAGATCTCTGCATTTTCAGATAAGCGATCCTATTGCCAAAATTTCCCGCATAGTCCTAGGTTACAGCTGATAATTGTGGTACATTAATTGCGTTTAATCCATCTCGGGGACTTCTAAAGCCTCCACGATGCAGAACTGTTGGAGCAGTTGCTTGGCCGCGCCTTGGGAGTCGGAGCGTCCGTTCCTCCTGGGGCCGCCTGTCTAGTTACTACTCTGCCGAGTGGGGCCGAGTTCTCCACAGGCTCTGCTCCTATTTCTGTCATCCACCGTATGTCCCTTAGGATTGACTGGCATAGAAAATAAGAAAGATTTGAACCAAGAATTATGAATCATCAAATACGAACTTTCTAGCATTGTTCTCATGGGGGAGTAAAAGAGAAGAAAGTTAACAACACAGAAGATGGAAGATAAAATAGAAATTCATTTTTTCAGTTAAAAAAGCTTTTTCTTATTTTTGAAGACAATTTGCTAATGAGCTCAATTTTGAGTAAAAGTTTCTGAATGTTATCTCATCCCCAAAGGTTTCTTGACATTTTAGTAGTTTGCAAAGATGTAAATGCACCTCAAAAATACAACATTAATCTGTATTAATGTAGTAATTTTTAATAAGCAAAGATTTTAAGTCGACTACATATTAGGAAACAAAAATTGAACATGAACATTGTCTAGTATTTAACATTATGTATAGTTTGCCAGCAGTTAGTAAAGCATGTATAAAATATTGGCTTAGAAATTTGAAAATATTAGAAGTGCATAAAATAGAAACTATTGTTCTAACTTGTATTGTAGTTCTGACAATTGTTTTGCATGGGCTTTTGTAATACTTTAAAAAATATGTTTTGAATTTTAAGATAGGTTTGTGGCAGATTATTATTTTGAAATAGTCCTGTGCACAGAATTGCTTTTCAATAAATTTCAAGTTGCAGTTAATAAAAGCTTACAAGTCATGATATCAAAGATGTGATATATTGGTAGGGTTTTGCTCTGCAGTATAGGAATTAGTTGCCTTACTAAGTAGGTATTTTGTTATGGTTAGTCTCATCATGAAACTCCTGTTGAAGCAAATATTCTGAAAATATAGTAATCAGGTACTTCATTGGTGTATGAAAGTTATCGGTCCTTGAAGCTTTCCTCTAGTGTGATATAAATGTACATTTTGGTTAAATAGCATGGCCATATGTAGAAATTAATTGATGGTACTAAACAATTTTTCAGCCCTTATTTTCAGAATTATTACCAAAGTAGTCACCTAGTTAGTGTTTTTCTATCTGATGAGCCATCTGCCTTCCCATCTCCTGATTTACGTAGACGTAAGTGGCCAGGGGACACCCTTTCACTCTCAAGTCCGGGCGTATAGAAACTGACCCATGTTAGCCAACCGAGGGCTTTCAATTCTTGGCCACAAATATGAGTGCGAGGCAGTCATGTGACCTAATCCTGTTCCACCAGAGGAAATCTCAGGACTTTTGAACATTGTGGGTTGCAGTAAACATAATTTAAAATCACTGCAAGCAGCCATAAGGCAAGCCCTGCCCTGAGGATGAGTCCTTAGAGAAATAGGTCAAAACCACCAAGAGGCTCATCCTTCCTCTGGATTTGCATTTATATGAACCCACAAATGCCCCTTTTAAAGAAAAACTTGTTAGACTTGGTTTTTCTTATTTACAACCTAAAATTTTTATCTGAGACATCTCTGATGTGCTTGGAACTCTCCTTAGGGAAACCGCTGGGGTACATGATATCCAGTCCCAGGAAATTTGCTTTATCTTTAAAACATTGTGATTTGTAAAATGGTAGCTTTTAGTACTGAAGTGATACAAAATTCAGAGCTAAATTATTTAATACTGAAGAAGACACAGAGATGTCCAATAAAAAAGAGATCAAGAATGAATAGAGCTGTCTCATCAAGAATGGATGAAGTACTTTGGCAGTTCTGGGCCTTGAGGGATGGGTGGGATTCAGATGCAAGGAGGAACATGTGAATACAACAGGGCGAATGCACCAGAACAGAAATGGCCAGAGGGCACCTGGTGTCCATGCAGCTATGACTAAAGTGTGGCGATCCGTGCTTGGAATAGAGTGGGGAAGAAGGTCAGTGGGGCCAGTTTATGGAAGGTCTTCAGAGGCAGCCCAGGAAATTCAAATTTTATCACAGCACACTAGAAATCACTATATAATTGTTTTAAAATTGTAACATTTACTCCTTCTGATCATAAAAGATAAACACACCTACTATAGAAAAATTAGAAAAAGATAATACATGAAGGAAAGAAAATCACTCCCCATACAAGACCTACAAATAATTGTTTGTTTTCCCTTTGACATATTTCAGTAACACTTCTTAAATGAGTGCTCCTATTTTTGAAGAATTGAGATATTACTTACACTGTATTCTTTCTCACTTTCTTATCTAGTATATCTGCACATTGTTGATCACCATAAATATTTCACTATGTCAGTATTGGATTAATTATATTGTATTTCCTATTGTTAGTTAAGTTGAACTGTAGTACTTAGAAGTATTATAAAATTTAAAAATATTTAAGAAAAGATTTTTCTTTAGCTGTCTGAATTCTAAAGTACTTGATGTAACTTAAGAGGAAAAAAGACCATGATACAGACCTTCGAATGGAAGAAAGGGCCAAAAAATGGGGAATCTTTAGGTCTAATGGAGAAGAAAATGGACAGTCCCCAAAGGACTCCTAGAGGAATTGTTACCAAACATTTTTTTATCCCTGTCTCATTCGCTCAAGACTAAAATCGGTAGTTTCCCCAAAAATAGTAAAGTCAAAGTGGTATTATGAGGAGAGAGCACAGATACCAAGCTGTGGTCATTGGAGCAGAAACAGTCATCCTGGTAGCAATAGCAGCTGACTTCATTGAGGGCTTACTCCATGTCTTGTATCACAGAACTGATTTACATCCTCACAACAAACTTCTTATGTGGGTACTTGTAATTCGTTTCCCGAAGATTACATACAAAGTACCACGAACTGAGTGTTATTTGTTATTACAGAGTTCTAGAGGCCAAAAGCTAGAAACTTGGCTTTCATCAGGGCTGTACTTGCAACAGAGCCAGATGCTCTAGAGGAGAACCCTCCTTGCTTCTTCCAGCTTCTGGTGGCTGTTGGTATTGCACGGCTTCCTTGATCTGCAGCCACATGACTCCTACCTCCATCTCGGTTCTCATCTCGGTTCTCATACCGTCTCTCTTTCCATCTGTGTCTTCTCTTCTGCTTCTTATAGGGACAGTTTTCACTGGACTTAGGTCCCACCTGGACAATCTAAGATGACGGATGTTATCTCAAGATCCTTAAATTAATTGTACTTGTAAAGAAGAGCACATTCATACATTTGCAATTAGAACAAGAACCTATCTTTGGAGCCCACTCCAGGGTTACAGTCCTACTCATTGTTATAGAATGTGAAGACTAGACAATTTGTCAACTTGCCCCTGGTTTCACCGCTATGAAGTGAGAATAGAGCCAATTCAAGTGTAGGCCACCTAATTACATCGATGGTCTACACCAGTATGTGTGATGTGATACATACAGTATAGGAGGAGATTTGCTCAGGAATAATAATCAGAATCACAGGTCCAGCAGAGATATCAGTATAAAGAAAAAATGTCCCTTGACCACGTCTCACTATGGGCTTCATCAGTTTTTAAGTGAAAATATACCAAGATCACATAAATGTATTGAATTTTTGTCTATGTTGTTTGGTAAATTTAATTTCACGAAAGCTGAAATTAATCTTTTTTGTTGTATTTACACTAAGTTCTCCCTTAAAAAAAAAAGTTCCCTGAAATATATAGGCCCTGCCCACTACAATTTTAACTAAGAGCACAGCCCACAGGAAAGGGATGCTCATTACAGAACAACACCCTGACAAAATGAATCCATGTCTGAACGACCAAGTTTTACGTCTGAAAACCTGCTGAAGTGGTTGCTGCTACCTTCTGGCCCTCTATAGCTTTACCTTGCAGGCTGTGTATGTGTGTGTTTGCATGTGCATGCATGTACGTACACATTTTCTTCTTTAACTGGATAACAAGATCCTTAACAGCCGACATCTAGGTCCAGCGTGTAGCACAGCGCCTTGCCTACAAAGCAGGACCAATGAACAGTCCTTGAGAGATTGATTTCTTGATCTATTACCAAATGTTGAGTAGATAAATCCCCTGTGTGTGTGTTTCTTCTAATTTTCTCTTTATTCATTCTAGATGGACAAATAATTGTTTGTATTTTGGGATACAGCATGACACTTTGATTATGCATACATTGCAGAAAGGTTGAATCAAGATACATAACATACTCATCACCTAACCAACTCTTTGAGGTTGATGAGAACATTTAAAATCTATTCTTTCAGCAATTTTGAACTGTATAATACATTATTTATAATTGTGGTCACTAAAGAGTACAATAACACTTAGTCCTCTGGTCTCATTGAAGCTTTCTTTATATGCTTGCCCAACATCTTCCCTTTCTCACCCCTGCCTCTCCTCCAGAACATAGCAATCAGCTTTCTGCTCTCTGTTCCTATGACATCATCTTTGGGGGTTTCACATAGGCGTGAAATTGTACCATATTTGGCTTCTCTATCCTACTTTATTTGCTTAAAATCTTTCAGAATACTAACCCTCATCATGAGGGTCTCACCATCATGGCTTATGATTATCTCCCGAAGTCCTCACCTTCAGATGCCAGGCCACCCAGAGTTAGGTTTTCAACCTGTGAACTTCAGAAAACACAAACTGTGAGTCCGTAAAAAATGCCAACTAAATCATATCTGTATTTTAGGTAACTGCACTGTAATACCATTCTTGGATGCTAGTCTTTCCTTAGTGAGATAAAACCTCTAGCCAGATGTATTTTAGAAAAATGTTTCAGTCTTGGTCCTTTCTAGTTCCACTTTCACTGTGGGTGGGTGTGCACACACCAGTCCTGACCGCTGGGTTTTATGCTGGACGAAATTGTTTCTTCCTAACTAGATACTTTCCTTTGTCTACCTGAATGTGATAGCTACAGAGCAGTGTTAGTTTCTCAGTCTGCAATCACCAGTGTTCTTCAACTGTACTATTTTCATAGCTTTAGTCTTTTGTTTTTATTTTCAAGCTTTCTACTCCATATATGTATGCAAATTTTAGAACCTAAGAGGGAACAGTCTTCCAAACTCACACTGGGAATTATCTTTTCACACACTGCTCTTTTAAGCAGGATTTTATATGTGGTCATGATTTGGACAGGAAGAGAATAACTTCTGGATTAATGTCTTCTCCATAAATCCCTCAGTGTAAGAAAGAAAAGAGAAGAAAAAGAGAAAGAGGGAAAGAAAGAAAAAAATATTGTGACTGTCTCCTGTTTCATGGCATCAATTGTTTCTTACACCTATACTACCTGCACTTGAAAGCAGTCTGTGTATTAAGTCATTTGAATTCAGTTTAATCATTGCATGTTAATTTTTTATAGCTAATACAAGCCCACATAAAATTAAATTGAGCATAGTTAGACCTGAACCAAGGTTACTATTTATTTCCTTTCAAAATTATTATTTACTTTCAGATTAGATTTTCCTTCCTTAGAAAAGGAAACAATCAAAGCCTAATTTTCTTCAGAATAGAGACTTGGCCATTTCTGATGCTTTATAGAATTGAAAAATGAATAAGGAAGGACAGATGACCTGACGTACCTACACAGGCATGAAACTGGCTTATACCTACGTTTGTACAAGGCATGACCCTTATACAAATTCCATATCTGAGTATGTTATACTGCTGCTGAAAAACGCTCATTAACAGAGCATTGTCCCTCACTGTCGTCACCTTAATTTAATTTCACCAGTTGTTTAATTATATTGCTAGTGTGCTTTAGAAACGTCTTCATTCCACAACTGTCTAGGACTGCTTGCAAGGCTCTGTCCTAACTCCAGCTGACGCAGAGAATGATTGCCAGAATCTACCCGTGCCAGAATGACACGAATATAATACAGTTTTTTAATGTTCAGTGGCAATGAGGATTTTTTTTTGATAATGCCCTGTGATAGTCTAGACAAAAAAGTCAGAAAAGAAAAAATAAACAAAATCACTCATGCTTTTGTTCCAGGAACATAAAAACCAACGATTGTAGTTTATTAACCTGCTCTGAACTGCAAGTTCCTTCTGTCTAATTTTCTGTGGTTGCAGCTCGCTTGGCACCAGCTGATTTTTTTCTGCCAGTACAGCCACGGTATTCTGGGCATTTACTGTAAATGAAAGTTTCTGCTGTGCTGGTAGACCGACAGAGACTCCAGGAAGGAGTCACCGGGGCGTGGACAGACTTTGCCGTGTGCCACCAGACACAGCAACTAAGTCAAATGAAGTCTGCATGATAAAAAGTCGACCCAACCAAACAAATATGTTCTTCTAACTGCCGTGGCAAATGTTTTCATCTGACTACCAGCTTCTCTCAAAGATGATCCCCAGCGGATCGTGTCCTTTGCTTAGGTTTTGTGTAGGGTAAATTAATTCATGGTTTGTTGTTAATAGAAAACAAAACAACTACTCTTTCCCCAGTCTCCCGATAGAATGGCTTGCAAGAAAACATTTTCCTTCAAAGCCGGTGAGGCTGGCAAGGCTGCAAGCTCTGCCCATAGCTACCTGTGTGACGGGAACGGCACAGAAATATGCAAACCGGCAAACTGGGTATATGTTACTGTTTTACAACAATATGTTTTATTGTTCTCCGGCTCAGTTCTTTGCCAAGGGCAAGGAGTACTGAAGTCGCTAACAGCAGCCCAGTCGCGGCTGTCAGTGTTTGACTTACCACTCCTGGCATCTCAGTTTTAGACACGAGGCACTGTGATTGCTCACCAGTAAGTCGCGATAAGTTGATAATGCATGTAGACTAAATCATAAATATTTTAAGATCGAAGCATGTTTTTTTTCCCATCCACAGTGACATACTTCTGTAATGAGAAAAGATTTTTCTCTTAGGATAAGCAGTAAAGAGTAGGAAGAAATAGCTATTAAAATATTCATAGTAAGAAAATGACTGTAACTGATCTACAATAATTGAACAAAAATTCTTCTTAAACTACGCTTTAGCACATTTAAAAATCTATAGTTCACTTGCAAAGTATTTATAAAATACAACTTTGTACTTCTAAATTAAAACCAAAAAGTGAATTATTTGAAATGAGTCAGAATGCATAAGAAAAAGAGAGAAATTCTATTGTGACTAGCTGTAATTGATAGGAAGCTACTCAATATGTTAAAGAATTTCCAGACTGAATTTTTATCAACTCTTCAGCAATTTTTATTTAATGTTTGATAATTATTAACATTGTATTTAGGGATATTTGTTAAAGTTGCATTATAGTTATTTTTGCATCACACAGCCTCATATAAAACTTCGCTTGAACGCTAAAACGTCTCCCAGTTGCCCCTCCTGGGCGCAGACTGAACGGACCTCGCTCTCTTTCCAATCGCCTTCATTCTCTCTCCGCTTTCACTCACTTGCTACCCCTATTCCTTTCCTTATTGTTGCACATTCAAGCTCTCAAAACCACGCTCAGACAAAGGATCTAACCCAGGGCCTCTCTTGGGGCATTTCAGGAAGATTTTCAATGCCACTTCTGCTACTCACTGTAAAACGGGGCTCCGGATACTTTCATAGCGTCACTGGGAGATGAAGGAATACGCACAAATGCTTTTAACTTTTCGATGTGCAGAAAAATTAGAAGATATTATTATATATATATATTCCAAAAATTACAAATATGTGATTCTGTGGCTTGATCAGACGTGTTTCCAATCAAGAATATCTTAAGTGTCTTTCTTCATTAATTGTAAATGTATTTCCAAAAACGTTAGTATAATTTTATACGAAAATGGTGGGCAATTAAGGCAGAGACTATTTGGTAAATAGATATTTATTTATTTATTTATTTATTTATATAAAGTGGAAACAAAGTAATTCTCACGCCTGTGAGTTGCTTTTTCTCCTTGCAGAATACTTTTTGCTTGATGTCCTAGTGCCAAATAGATTCAGAGAACATATACCTCGGAAGTATAGGGAATAAAATAACACCTGTCCTCAGATCCCTGTATTTTACTTTATCCTGTATGGGTGAGAGGACAGTTGGTTTGTCTAAGGTTGTGATTTTTATCATTGATCTTATACTGTATTGTTTTTTAAGTGTAAGTTCATTCCACTCTTAATAGCTCTAAAAATGGACATGTTTCCGGTTACACTGGGTGTTCTTTTTAAGGTATGCTTCAATCAATGATTTCTCACAATGGCAAGTTTGATAAAACATCAATCCCCAATTGACTACGAGTAATAACTCAAAAAAGAAAATATCAGCATAAATCAGCCAGCAAATTTAGATACTGCTTTTCCAGTCAATGCCTGGTTTCGAATTTCTCCATGGTTGCTGTAATAATCATCCGTTGAACACTAGATGGCACTATGAATTCACTTAATTTGGAACAAAACTGGCCCAGTCATAATTTCAAAGAAAAAAAGATGAAAATTTTTCTTAACTGATTTGATAGTCTGACACATATTCTTAAAGAAGTGAATCTATATGATGTAGCAGTTACTTCATTAAGTTTCAGCAATTAAAGAAAAGCATCTCCTTTTGGCAAGGAAAATGTAACTGTTTCTACACACACAAACCCGTCAAATCAGCAGCCAAAGTCTAGTCAGTGGGAAAAAAACAGAGAAGTCAGGCAGTCTTGTTGACTAACTCGCTGCTTTTTGACTGACTTAAATATTTTCTTGACTATTTGGCAGTCAAAATAGTGAAGCCAGTGCGTGTGCGTCGATACAGGGTACGCTACTGTGGAGGACAGGTACAGTGTGAACGTGGGGTGTTAGATTTCTTTCCCGCCTCCTTTGTAGTTGGGCTACTTAGTTAGTTAGAGCAGTCTACTAATGAGGCCGAGGTCACCCTGGTTTCCACCCCTGCCGCGGGGGCTGAGTTCTCCTCAGAGAGGGAAAAGCTGCTCCATGCTCTGGCCAGACATAGCGCAAATTCCCAATCTTAAAACCTTCCTGCATATGGGTGTATGGATGATCAGAATAAACACATCATTACAAGATAAAAACTCACAATGTAGACCCTATTAGGGGCAGACTCACAATGTCATGCTATAGAAAGGGCTCAAGGGCACTTCTAAAAGCAATTCTTTTAACTAACAAAGGCACATCCCTTGTTCATCCAACCAAATGTATTGTTAAGAAGCTTCTCCATGCCAAAGCCGGGTGCTGGATACCCAACCTGAGAGAAGTGAGGAAGAAGTAGCCAGATTCACGATGGCTTTGCAAAATCCTTACAAAGGTAAACATGCGAACAAATGCCAGATAACATGAGAAAGAACCTAACGTCCGGACAATGTGTGCTGGATCTCAAAGTCTGACATGAATTCAACTATGAAATGTGGACAAGAGCGTTGGAGATAAGGCATTTGCCACAGGTGAAGACAGAGATGCACAAGAGAGATGCATGCTTGAGAACATAGAAGTGTTTCCTGAGCCTACAAGAAACAGGAGCTAAGTTGCTAAGGGAGGGTCTAAACAAAATCAAACGAGTTCTCTGTCCTCTAAAACCTGAAATCCAAAGTATAAAATAGATGCCCATGAGTCTTTCCTGATGCACGCAATTGGATGAAAAATTGAATGGGGAGATTAGAAAAACCTTTTCAGAGGAGTCCCAGGGACTTACCCAGGTTCCGCCCCTCCAGTGGAGCAGACACTCGCCTCAGCCGAGTGAGCCACGCTGGCAGTAGCAGCGCTAAGTCATGGCAGTGGGGCTGCCTGGCCGCTGCCTTCCTCTTCAAGCCCATAACTTCACTTCAACCATATCTGACAGACCCTAATTAAGGCACAAAGTATAAAAGACCAGTGCTCCCAGAATTATAACAGTCATTAAAAACAGACCGTCGAGCTGGGTGTTATGGCACATGCCTGTAATCTCAGCACTCAGGAGGCTGAGGCAGGAGGATTACCATGAGTTCGAGGCCAGCCAGGACTACACAGTAAGACCCTGTCTCTAAATAAATGAAGGAAAGAAAGAAAGAAAGAAAGAAAGAAAGAAAGAAAGAAAGAAAGAAAGAAAGAAAGAAAGAAAGAAAGAAAAAGACTATCAGAGCCAAGAAGTATCTAAAGAAAGAAGACAGCTAAATGATACAGGATATACTGGCCAGGATCCTAGAACAGAAAAAAAGACATTAAATTAAAACCAAAGAAATTTGAATCAAGTATGAAATTAACATAAGTGTGTAGCAATATTGGTTCTTTAATTGTATTAAGTGCAGCATTCTGACATATAATATTACTAGGCGACACCAAATGTGTAAGATATATAAGTGCGCACTCTGTGACTTTCGCTATTTTTCTGTAAAAATAAAGCTATTCTAAAGTTAAAAAATTTAAATCTATAAGTCATAAATTGTCATTTTTTAATAAAATTAATGTTTTTTTTAACTATTTATAAATTCAAAAACATTAACTACCTCTAGCTACCTTCTAAAAGGAAAGCAAAGAAAGATGGAAGAAACAAAGAAAGGAAAGCAAAGAAGGAAGGAAGAAAAATTAAATTGTTGGCTATAAAAATAATTACACACTGAGAGTGCCACAAAACATATCCATGTAGCATAGTTGGGATGTGAATACAGAATGAGGGAAAATACTCATTATTAACTCTCTAATGAATGGATAAAGGTGAGGAATAAACACATGTAATACTTGGGACAGAATGTGAATTGCATACCTCACTTTTTCCTTGGTGAAGCAATTTAAAGACTATCTTTAGAATTCATGTTAGGCATTTAAGTCCTTCAAAGCTTTGTTAAAATATAAGCAATCTCCCATTCTTTGTTAATAGAAATGTAAATTAGCATAGCCTTTCTCCTCCAGTGTGGCATTCAAAAAGAGCTTAGTAGTTTCTTACAAAACTAAACATACTCTTACCTTACAGTTCAGCAGTCTTGTTCATAGATATTTATCTAAAGAAGGTAAAAATGTATATCCACACAAAATCCTATGCAAAGCTATTTATAGTAGCTTTACTTGTAATTTCCCAAAGTTGGAAATAACCAAGATGTCATTCAGAAGGTGAATAGATAAACGGTGATACATTCAGATAACACCCAAAATAAATGATCTATAAAACCGTGAAAAGACATGGAGTAACTTTAAAAATATATTACTGAAAGAAAGAAGTGAAAATTCTAAGAAAGAGCTAAAGAAAATTCTAAAGAAAGATCTGAAAATTTTATGTGCTGTGTGATTCCCAACTATATGACATTCTAGAGAGCAACCTAAGAAGACAGTAGAAAGATCAGTGGTTGCCAGGGGTTAGTGAAGGAGGGATGAACAGGCAAAACACAGGAGGCTTTTAAGGAAGTAAACCTGCTCTGTGTCATACTATGAATATGGAAACTTGTCATTCTAGATTTTTCCAGATCCATAGAATGTACAGTATCAATAGTTTACCCAATAATGATGTGTCAAGTAGTTTGTTAGTTGTAACAAATGTACTTTCTGATGGAGAGCATTGATAAGGGAGAAGGGTATGTGGGGGACAGGACAGTATATGGGAAGTTTCTCTACCTTCCTCTCAATTTTGCCATGAACCTAAAATTATTGCAAAACATATGGTCTTTAAAAATCAAAGTATACTAAGTCATCATCATATAGTATACAAAACATGGGCTGTTTTGGGCATCAAAGACAGGGAAAGAATGTAATGGAAAGAATTGTAAAGGTACTGAGCTTGATTCCTTCTTATTTCATTAGCTACCACAGCCCGTTATATTTGATGAATATGAACAAGAGAAATTAAATCCACCCATTTCCAGGTGAAGAAAGGAACAGTGGCAGAGGAATGGCAATCTCGGGACCCAGACTGCCAAATCTGTCCTCTGCATTCTGTATTCTGTGTGAATGGTACGCACAGGCGTTGTAACACCTGGTTAAATTGTGAAAGTTTCACCAAATCCAGATCTTCTGAGTTTTGGTTCTGTTGTTTCCTATTAAGGATAACAGAATACAAACTAAGAATATGTGGGAGTATTAGGAGCATCTGTGAACCCAATGATATTTTTAATATCCCCCCCCAACAAAGTAATTGCTTTTTTCACGATTCTCTTTGGCTCCTACTGCAACTTACGCTGGTAATAAGGAATACCTTCAGTACACTAACCCAAGGGCAAAGCCAGAGTGTGCCCTCTAGGCTCCAACCGGGAGATTGGGCATTCATTTCAAACAATACCTTTCACAGTGCTCATCATTTATTTAGCTGCTGGGAAGATTCTTTCATCTAAAATTCTTCTTAGAAAAATTTGATTATTCTTTTTGTCAATTTGTTTTTAATTATTTTAGAAATGAGTAATGATAAGAAATATATTGCAATCTAGTAGTAGATAGTTTCAAATAGGCGCACACACCCATTTATTTGAAATAGAACTTTCCTGAACTGATACATATGCTCTCTTTGTACAATCACTCATATTTTCTTTTTATCTTATTCTCTTTATTAAATGCTAAGTCCTAATAGTTTTACTTTAGAAGTAGTAAACGCAGGGCCTTGCACTTGCTAGGCAAACACTCTAACCACCGAGCTAAATCCCCAGCCCCAAGAAGTAGTAATATTTTACAGATGCTTAAAAAACTATACTGTTTTCTAAAAATACAGTTTAATAAACTTTCGATATGTATATACAGTCCATGTTAAATATTTATGACAGTTGCTTAAATGGCATGAGTCCTAATTAATATAACTTTTCAGAAATATATTTATTAAATGGAAATTCTAGAAATTAATGGCTTCCAGTTTTAAAATAATATCTAAGTGTCTCTCTTGCTTTTCTCCTTCCATCCCCTCTTCTCTCTTTCTCCTTTATTTTCTTTTCACTTTTTCTTTCCTTCCCTCTCTTCCCTCTCTTTCCTTCCCATACAATTTAGTCCAGTCCCCAAGAGACCAACCAGAGAAGATAGTCATGTGCATGGAGTTGGGGAAACGAGTGCAAAACCCATACCAGCCCAGGGTAAAATGCAGGAACCAAGTGAAAGGATCTTGTGATGCAGGCATGTGTAAAGATACACAGAGAAGATCCTTGGGACAGCAGTGCAGTGAGAAAGATATTCAGACAGGCATGATGGCTAGCAACCAAAGACTGATTATGTGCAGGGGTTTGGTGAATGAGTAAATATAGTAATTACGATGATGATAAGGTTAGAGAAGGAGTTACAAGTATGAGAGAGATAAAAAAAAATACAACTAAATACCTAGTTGGAACCAAGAATGTTGGTGTGAGTTCATTTTTCTTTTAGTGTATTGGGCAGATATAGAACATATAAACATGCATATATGTGTACAACTACACATATTAGATGACAGTGGGAGCAGTGTCCTCATAGCGAAGAACACATTCAGCAGCCAGATCTTGTTTTGTAAGCATCTTTCTCCTCCACAGCTACCTGTAGAAATTCTTGATTCCAGGGTTGGTACAACAAAGGAGACAAATGAGCCTGGAACGCTTTATTGTGCTAGTAAGAAAATGCTCAGAGACTGATGGAAACATGTCCTAAAAACACAGAAATCAGCTTGAAAATCTTCCCACTGGAAAAATCTGAACTGATATAAATGTGAAAATATAACAGTAATGGATTAAATAAAATATGAATTCATGAACCGACCTTGGTACAAGCTAATTAAATTGAAAGATGGATGAATATGAAATTTAGAACTTCAAAATAGGCCAACACGAGAGCTTTATTAATTACAAAAGGAGAATATGACACTACTGTGAAGAAGTCTGGAAGCTTCGCCTTAATAAAGTGATCAAAGTTAACATGGCTATTATGGGACAAAACATATTTTGAGCCCCTGATGAAAAACAATGAAAATAACCCCATGCTATTTCTGTTTAATTCATGCTAAAGAGCAAAACTTGAAACTAATTATTAGACAGACTCAGTGTATTTCCTTATGTACTCAGGCCCTCTGTAATACAGCTCTGTTGCCGTCTCCTCAGCCCCAGGACCCCATTAGTCAAGCGCCAGCCTGAGGAAGAGGTACTTTCTCTGCTATCCTTTGTTAATATTAACTGGAGTGGTTTTTATTCTTAAGTTTATCAAATGTGTCTGTTAACAGATGGAGATAAATGTTAAGTGTAAATATGTGAAAAACGTAAAAAGCGTCATCCCCGGTTAACAGTTGTATTTCAATGTGCGATGAGTGAAAAGCCCCCCATTTTTCTATACTATTCTTGAACATGGACAGATGCAATGAACGGATCACAATGTCTGTGCCTTCCATTATTGAATGCTCTCTCACAATCAGTTTCTCTTACTAATATCTCCTAAACTTTTACGGTAATCAACTTTCTTCTGTGGCAGTGATGGTGAACCTTTACCAGTGAGGTAGAGGAGAATACTGATCCCCATACCTACATATTCCACATAGCAATTGTATATTTTTAATGTTTTCAATTTGTATTTTTGTTATAATAACCTTTGTGTGAATCATTTTAAAACAAAATATGTTTATTAGTTTATTGTACTCTTTTATCTCACGAATTGGTAGCAACTCTTCTAGGCATTCTTTAGGAAGCGATTTCTCTTAAAATGCATATTCACTTCCTGAGTTAATTATTAGTCCCATAAGATACCTCTAATTCAGTGCATCAAAATAATAGTCTAAAGATAGCTATCCTCCCTTTGAGAAGCTTGGAGTGCAGTGGGAGATGCATACAGGCAACTAAAAGTGTCATACAAAATAAGCATTTTATGAGTCATAAGATTTCGTATAGAAATCTAACCGCAGAAGGCATTAAATTCTCCCTAGAAGGTCAAAAAAAAAAAAGAAAGAAAGAAAAAGGAAAACTTCAGAAACAGGACAACATTTGAGCTGAACTTTACAGAGAAAAGGGAGTTTTTCAGGAAGAGAAGACATCTAGAGATAAAAGGAAATCATTATGGGATGTCTGAAGCCATGGAAGTGGATGGCATGTGTAGAAAACTGCGGAAGTCAGCTATGGTTAGATTTGAGATGTGCACCTGGTTCAACACACACACAAACTGGCAGAATATCTGTCTCTCTGTTCAAAATTTTCCATTTTAGTCATATATAAGTGTAAGACTCTCATATCCCATTTTATTTATTAAATACTGTATACAAAAAATCTGTGGGAAAGAAATACTTCCCCCTTCTAATTTCTACTAAAGAAAATATTTTCAACTGGGTTGTGTTTTTCACTTATCAGCCCCAGCCTTATAGCTGGAGATATTTTATTCAAGAAGGTTTTTAAAACAATCCATCTATCCTTTTATCTATTTTTATTGTGCAAATAGAAAACCTATGTGTCTGCAAGCCATTCTAAAATTCACAATCACTTTACATTAATTGTTTTTAGCAAATGTGTGACAGTCTTCTTAATCTGTCACAAATCTCCTGCTATTAAGGTGTGGTCATCCAGATGGAACAATATGTGGTCTCTGTACTTCCTA
Source organism: Hystrix cristata (assembly GCA_004026905.1). Lineage (NCBI taxonomy): Eukaryota > Metazoa > Chordata > Mammalia > Rodentia > Hystricidae > Hystrix > Hystrix cristata. The sequence continues at coordinate 66,336 of PVJO010004056.1, forward strand.
CCCAAGTTTCCATACAGAAGAAAATATTGATTTTCTAAAAATCACTCAATTTTTTGTAACCCAAATCACATTCTTGTTTTTGTTCTTTAAGTATATCTATCATCCCTGTTCTTGAACACTTATTAATACACTTAATGGATTTTAGTTTTAATTTAAAATGAAGCTGTTCTCACGATACATAAAAATCTCCAACATCTTGTCCTGTGTATATTTGTGTCCTATCTGGTTTTGACCCAAGTGCTGCATGCTAGCTTCAGCAAGACGCCAGGTCTTTTAATTTTAATTTTATTTAAAATTTATTTTAATTTTGAAATACTGAGCTTATATAAAAGCATCAAACTGAAAATTAAAAAAATACTTCCCTGAGTGCTTGTACTGTGAAGGCACTTTGAAGATGTTGCAGAAATTTTAAGATAAAGCCCAACAACTAGAGCAATTTGCAATCCAAAGTCATCACCAATGACAAAGAATCAAACAAATTTTAGACAAAAAGAATTCAGAGTGGACTCAGAATGCCATCGGAAGGCACCTTTTCCTTAATTTTCAGAAAGTAAAGACAGTGGTAGTCATCACATCTATTCAATCTTTGCTGGCAACCTTCAGAAGATACTTCATTTGGTGACTTTTTCTTTTCTATTTCTTCCCACCATGACTATGTGGAAATGTGGCTGATTAAATGACAGTAGAGTCTATAATGTTCTTTGAAACACAGAAGTCTGTCAAGTATCTCAGGTTTTGCTGACCACACAATAGATTCTGCTGTTTGGGCAGAGTTAGGAGTTTTGCATCAATTTATTCAAATGACTCAATCGCTTGCATGTATCTCTACCCAGATATAAACTCAGGCAAGATCCTCTGAATTTCCCCAGTGCACTGGCCATGACACCAGCATCTACCCAACTCTGTTAGCAGGCTAAACTGATGTATCATTCAGTATTTACTAGAGAAGCAGGTGTAATACAGGTATACAAATATATAAGAATTTACTGATTGGCTTATGAGGACCACCCACAGAGACAGACGTGGAAGAATGCAGAGGGTCTGTCTGTGCGCAGGAAATCTGAAGGATCCCGTTGAAGGTCTAGTGCTTACTGTAGTGTCCCATCTGAGTCTGAGTCTGAGTCAGGAGGCAGATGAGTCTGCAATGGAAGGCTGAAGAGTCTACACTGGAAGGCTGAAGGCTTGTGCCGGAAGGCCGAAGGTTCTGCACCGGAAGTTAAAGAGTCTGTACTGGACGCCAGGAGATTATGTCCAAGGGGGAAGGTGAAGACTGGAGCTCCTCTGAAGAAACTGAAGCAGATCTGTCTTTCTTCATTTTCCCTTTATACCATCTAGGGGACGAGCCTCCCTAGTGTGTGGAATTGCTGAGCCGATTGAGTTGAACTTCTCTTACTTAAATTAACACAATCAGTCAACCATCACAGCTGAATTCTAGGTTGGATCCTGACACTGCTAGATCTTTTCAGCTTCACTTCTTCCCAATTAGATCCTGATCACAATGTTCATTAGCATAACAAAAAATGAATAGATTTCCGCTCCAAACTAATTCTGTACAAAAAGAGAGCATAGCACCATTGTGATTTGAAAAATAAATTTTAGCAGTTTTAAAATAACATACATTCAATTTAGAAGTCAAATTTATTATTTTATTACTTACTACATACAGTACTGCCATGATTAACATTTGGAGACCTGCTTTTTAATATTTCTGTGTATCATGCTTTTTCATCAGTAAGTGTTTGTATGTGTGTGTGTGTGTGTGTGTGTGTGTGTTCTCCATGGAAGCGAGTAGAAGTGACCATTCTTCAGAATTAAAGATAGTTGTAATTACATTGTACTGGATGCTGGCAGAAAAGTCATAATCAACATTTTGAAATCAAAGGAGATGTTATTCCAGATGTCAAAGTAGCAGAAGTCAGTGGACATTATTCAGTTAGATACAGATGCCAGAGAAGTTCTTTATAAGCAGGAATTTTATTAGCTAATAGATTTTTCCTTCTCACATCACATAGCAAAATGCATTTAGGTAGACCAGGGTTGCAACATAATATAATGATTGACAGTTTTCCTACGTAGCCACATGGTGGGGTTTTTTTTCTTAATTAATCAACAAAGGTCAGTATAGAGAAAGCTAAATGTTCTGAGGATGTGTTTCTCTAAATGTAGTGACTGTTCCAGGTCACCATCTCTCGTGTCTGCTTTTAGACAGAGTGCAGTTCTGTGTGAGCGGCACAGATTTTACCTCAGCTTCCTGACCAGTAAAATGAATGGTGTGGAGTGGAACTCTGTCATTTTATGGGGGCAGCTCACCCTAATAGGGACAGACTTTCCAGCATTTGGTCACCAAAATTTATTATTTGGTTTTGTTCTATTAACTCATTGAGAGGCTACAAGGGAAAAGAAAATCGAATGTTTGAGCATCAACTTCCTTATCTGCATTAAACAGAAATAATCTCTGCTATTGTCTCTAGCAGGACCCCACTGATACTGAATTTTTAATAGATATGTTATTAGGTAATGAGGTAATATGCCTATTTCTAATGCAATTTTGGTTATTTTAGCAGAGATTTTTTATTTTTTTTTGAGATGTTTTTGTTTTTGTTGTATTTGGAAATCCATGATGGACTATGTTCTAGAAGAACCATTATATTCTACAGTATACTGTTGGCTTCAGTAGACAGAACATGGAAGGGCCAGGAAAGTTACTTCACTTGAATACACTAGGATGACATCATCCTCACAATGTAGCAGAAAGAGAGTCCATGCAGATCCAAAATTGTTAAAATAGACTCACAAAAATGTACAAATTATTTTGTTGTTCTGTTACCACCGAGTAAATGATGCTTAAAATAAATGTCTTGGATAAAGAGCAAAAATTTTACAGGTCTAGGGATATATAGTTCATTTGTAGAACACTGGCTTAGCATGTGTAGGGACTGTGTTAGTCTTTAGCACTGCAAAAATAAATAAAAACTGTTATAAGACAAAGTGTAAAATATTTTTAACAATTAGATACAACCTAGTTTTAATTTCATATGAGCCTTTCAGTGAGGCGCAAATGATACCATACCTGTTGTCTTGAGTTACTTGATAACATTTCTCTGTAGTTAATCCTAAAATTTTTCAAATTGTGGAAAATGAAATGTGTTTTAAAAAGTGCTAGAATCTTGTATACAAATAAATTTGGATTTGTAAGAAAGATTTGAGAGCAGAAATAACATGATACACTAATACAACTTTGACAGTTTTAAATGGCTTGTGATTTGTGAGGGTTCCTTATAGAACCTCAATTTACTAAAATTTTTTTCTCACCTAAGTTTTTTTGAAGAATTTATATGTATCATAGAATCCCACAAAGTACAGATTCCTTTTACTCTTTCTTCCAACTGTATTTCTTTTAGAACTTTCAATCTTGTGAGTAAATCTCTTTAAAAACATTGTTTTGGCTATATTATTTCCACTTGCAGAAATGATTTCAAGTGCTGTTTCCAAAATATGAACTTAACTCCTGGTTATCTGTATGTCGGTCCCAGCAAGTGGTAAGACTAAAACAGTTGCACCTTCTTCTCTTTTGGATGCCCGCAGTCAGTCGCTGAGCGATACCACAGCGCTGTCCAGGGTTCCGAGCGGTGCTCCGGTCAGCAGAGGAGCAGTAGAATAAGCGTCCATGCGTCTCCATCGAAACAGCAAAGTTCACCATAATAGCGAATAATGTGTTTGGAAAACCAAGCACACTTCGCTGAACTCCTAAGAATAGAGTCTTTGAGGGAAAAAGAGATTTAAAGAGGGTCCATATATATTAAATAGATTCAATGCTTATTTGAAGATGATCTTTGCTATATAAAATACTTGGTTTTAAAATATGTACCACGTTGAGCCAATTTATTTTAATAAATAAATACAGTCACTATTTCTGTTAATAAATAGATTTGTATATTATTAAGAGCATGGACATTGGAGTCAGACAAGTCTGGGTTTGTAGACTATCTTTGGCAATTGTTAATTACATGATTTGGGGGGCAATGTACTTAAACTGTCTAAATCTCAGTTTCTGTTTTAAGACAATAATAGTAACTACTTGGAGAGTTACTCTAAAGACTCCAGTGAGTGCTGGGAGTGTAGATCAGTGGTAGGTTGCTTGCCCAGTATACACAAAGGCCTGGGTTTGATCCCAAGCACTGCGAAGAAGAGGAAGAAAGAAAGGAAGAAAGAAAGATTGGCAAGTACATAATGATAGCTACACCAGAAGACCTGTGCAAATCCCTCCTGAAAGACTTTTTCAGTAATAACTCTGCTTGGAGTCCCATTATTAATACATAGGAGCACTCAGCTCCCATTTCTGCTTTTAGTTATTATTGAATGATCACCACACTCCCTATCGACTATAATTTCTCTGGTCAATAACTGACATTTAGCAGTTATGACTAGCAAGTATCCAAAAGTTCTGAAAGTGTTAATTCATAAACAAAATGTTTATCTAGAGTCTTTAAGTTTTATTTTGCAGGTTTAGCACCCAATCCTTTCCCAGCAACACCTACGAGGGCCGTGAACAACAAAGCAAGCTATCTCACAAGCTGCCATTGTGTAGGCCTAGTGCTTGCAGCCACCAACTGTCACACTTCTTTTTTTAATTACATTTACAGACCCGTTTCTATCCCAGAGAAGTTCCTGCTTATGACTGACTTAATCACTAAAGGGATCATTAGATAACATCTGCCATAAAATACTCCCAAGAGAATCAAACAGAACACACTGTAAAACACTGCAGAGCAGACCCCTGCCCTCAGACATCCGTGATTCGAGGCTTCGATTTCCAAGCAACATCCGAAGACTTTGACATAAACTAACTAGTTATTGTGCTGTAGCAGAAATCTGATTGTGTTGATACTTTTAAGTATGATGTGTGGAAAGAGCTTTTAACTGGTAAGTCAGCCCAACAGCAACTTCGGCATTACCAGCTTTATTGCTCTCTCTTCCATCCTCACCTAACCATTTATTCTCATTAAAGGTCTGAATAGGCTACCTAATTTTTTGGTCATTCTAATTTATATGCTTTATGTAGAAATTGTGTCTTGAAATTGGGAGATTTAGGAATGTCTAAGATATATTCTTCAACAGTATCATCTTCCAAAGGTGAGGAATTTTATAAGCACTACAAAATCATTATTTCAAAACCACTTCTAATTCCTGATGTTGAAATAAGGGATTCTAATATGAATGTTTTCACCTAAAATAGTTTTGTTTTAATGTATTGTTAGTAACACATTGCTATCTCTGTAGCATATAATGCAAACTAAACTGCACACATGACTAAAACATTTCTTTTCCCCTTAAATAAAAACTCACCTCTTGTATGTTACACAGCCAACATAGCGTAAGCTGGAATTAATATTTACACAGAGATAAGACTGAATTCAATGTTTTATAGGGTTTTTAAGACATCTTTTAAACTTTTAAAAATCAATCTTTCTGAATTTTATACTGTATTAGCAGAATATCTTTACATTACATATGAGTCTGAGTTATTTGGTGGCTCTACCCCACAAAGACATAAGAAACTCAGACCTTTTCCTTTAATGACACTTTGCCATTCCTGGGGAGCTGGCCTCATCTCTGTGATTGGAAATGGCTCAGCACTAGGTTCGAATCCCTACCAGTAGGAAGAAGTAAGGAAGGGAACAGCGTGTTCCATCCTCTCAAACCTAGAACTTATGCACAGTACGTCTGTTTACATCTCATTGCCAGAACTGAGTCATACTATCGGTTTGTCCATATGTAGAAGCAGAAATGTAATATTTTCTATTACTATGGAAGATGTCCAGGACGACCAAAGTATCTGCCAATAGAATGACTGCAAGTTTAAAAGCCAAAAGATAAATGTCTTTTGAAATAAAATTCACATACTTTATTTTTATGATTATTCACATTTTAATTTTAAACAGAATAAAAATGGAACGCATCGAGATAATATATGGTTATATTAAAAGCTGATTTCAGAAACCAGACATTTTGGCCCATTTATCTCAATAGTCTTCGGCTTATTTTTTAATGTCACTTATACTTCTCTGTCTCCTCATGCACAGGAGTATCACGTACTTTATTGGGTCCAGTTTCCTTTATAAAAGTGAAGATCAGAGAAATAGTTCATGGTGGTTAGGATTATGAAAAGAAGGTTGACATACTCAACATATAAATAAATAATGGAAATAATGGAATGCTCCACTGAATACACATTTTGAATGTTAGAACCAACGGTTGCCAACTTATATCCTGGGTAAGCACACAACCCCCAAGGAAAGACATGAACTGTGTGGGTTCCTGGCAGCCAGCCTGTGCCCCCAACATCTGCGATGTAAAGATGGAGAAAATCTAAATACCAGCATGACCCATATCCATATATACTTCTACTGTTGAACTTTTTTCCTTCTATTCTGTGCTTTGTCCCAAAAATTTTTTGGAAAAGATTCGAGGAGGCTTGAGAACCGATATATAAAGAATGCCTACTCACAAAGTATCAAAAAAGAAAAATGAATATAGTTGAAGTTAAATATTTACATTTTAAAGGCATGAGGAAGGAAATTGCCATCGGATAGATAAGGGAGATGAATGTGAGTAATGGTTATACAATTCTTTGGCAAAACACCAGAAGTGATACTGTAGCGTTGATGAACAAGGTTTGTAGTAAGTAATTTCAGCAAAAGACTTTTCAGCAATCTTAGAACCAACTTGTAATTCCACTATTAACATTATTTTGCTGATGCTCATATTTAATAAAAAGTTTAAAATTCTACCCACTGTGTCTAACGGAAAAGGACAGACCCTACTGTTGGAAGACAAGAAAAGGCCTTTATGTATACAAAATTGTAAATGAGATGCAGCAAATCAGGTTCTTTTCAATAGTCATTTTTAGGGCTGTAGCGTTGTGGTCAGGCCCTTCTCGCCCAGTGTCAAACTATTTTTATCTGTAGAGCGAAAGGCAAAGAGTTAAGGGCGCGGGGAAGCGTTGGTCTCCTGGTAGCATTCCATTCGCGTGAATAATGCACATTTGACAAGATGTGACTCCTTCCTCACCAGGTGGGGAAAGGTGTGGTAAACAGTTGGTCTGCTTAGCATGCTTTTAATACTTTCTTTCCTTCTTTTTTTTCCATGTAGCCCTCGCAAATGACCTTATGAAATTCCACAATCATTTAACCTTTCTCTTTCATGAATATTGTTTCTTAAATGATACAGTAATATACTTTACCCTTATTTTGACTCTGCTTTTGGTTTAGGTTTTAAATAGTAGCGTTACTCCATGTTAGATTACACTATTCTTTTAAACTGTCACAGCGAAATGTTCATTCACTGACCAAACTCAAATAGCCTAAATCTCCATTTTTCTATTATTCCTTTTAGAAATATATATTGAGATGCTTCTATGCAAAAAGCCCTCTTGATATGTCCTCAAACCACTCCTACCTGACTTATCGTCTTGTCAATAGCTCCACCATCCTCCCATTCTCAGACCAACAGTATGCCCCATACCCTGAGGGGCCTACCTTTCACACCTCTTTCTGGCTGAGCCAGTACACCCCGCCTGTGTACCCTGAACCTACTAACACCCACCTTCTCCTGACCCAAAGCCCTACTCGTCTCTGGAGCTGAGTTTCCCAGTAAGGCCCCCTACGTTCACCCTACAAATAATATCCTTTTAGTTATCCTTTAAAAGTAAAAATGGTCCATCCCTGCTAAAACTCTGCAATTGTTTACTGTGTCAAATGGACTAAAATGTATTTGTTAGTTTGCCTATAGATCCTGCAGAAACTAACTGACCCCTGTTTTTCTGACCTCATCTTCTATCACTACCTTACCCTACTCTATTTGTTTCGAATATCAGACCTTCTGTACATACCTAAGACATACAAAGCTTATTTCTGTCATGGGGCAATTACACCTTTGTTCCTTCTGCCTGGATCTGTTTTCCCAAGATGGTAGCCTGGCTGGCCCCTTTTCTTCCTTTGGGTCTTCGCCCTGAGAGCCTTCCCCAGCCACCTTTCCAGAGTTGGAAGAGTCACATGGTCTGGGCAATGTTGCTCACATTCTGCTACAACTATCATTACTCTATAAGAACCCTAAAAAGAACTGATTGTCAACTGCATGGATCTTCATGTTGAAGAGACAAGGAAATGGAAGTTGAATGAACCATAATATTATGGAAAGAACAAAGAGTTGGAGGAAAACTGGATGGAAATATTAGTTCTTCACTTATTAATTTTATGGCCTTGAAAGTTGTACTTAAATTCAGAAACTTGATTTCCTTGCTTGTAAAATGTGTGTGTGATATCAAAGGCATGAGTTTGTTGTAAGAATCAAAATAATGTACTTACCTGGAATATAGTAGCTACTTAATGGGGCTATATTTTTGTTTTTCTTTTATTTTCACATCAGACTTGCAATGTGTGTTGCTTAAGTATGTTGTAATTGTCTCTCTGAAGGAGGAAGTAACTAGTCTATCTATGGTTAGTTAGGATGACAGTGGTTCCCAGTAATTCTATTAAAAACATTCACCAAAGTCGCCAACATCCTATTTAACTCCTAGACTGAATTACCTTCACATGAACAAGCAAGAGAAAAGGAAGGAGGGAAGGGAAGAAAGAAACTAGAGGAGGGGAAGAAGGGAGAGGCTGGGGAAGGAAGGAAAAGAATTATCTTATTGGGTGGTCCAGCATTTTAAATTAAATTTGAATAATTGAGAAGAATGTGCCTGTTTATTTATTCATTCAACAAAACTATGTGGGACACAGGCACTGCTTCAAGTGCTACAAATAGTGCATGATAGCAAAGGACAAGATAAAAATCCTCTGATCTTGTGGCTCTTGCACTATTCGCTACCTCACCTTAGAAGCAAATCACATTTTTTTCTATTGCCTCTTGCTCTAAACTTGGGGTCAGAAGACTTGGATTCTAATCCAAGTTTTACCCATCATTGGCTACCTGCCTGGGTGCTGAACACAGCATCTCTTAATTTCCAAGGCTTCGTACATGGCGATAGCTGTTCAGTGAATCTACATATGCACCAAGGCTACCTCTGTACTTTGACTTCCTATGTAATTAACTGCAATCTGACTTAGTACATAAACTAAACAAAGGTCAAGGTTAGGAGTACTTTTCGGTGATAGCTGAGTCTCAGCCCGTCACAGCAGCCAAGCGTCTGTCAGTCACAGGCAGTCAGCCCTTCGGACCGCATTCAAAACAAGCAATTTAGAGTTGCTCTAAACCTCACTTCCATTTGCTGTCCATAAATTCTGTCTGCTTACCCTGCAGAGCAGAACTCTGAATCTCTTCTGGTTCTGAGGGCTGGCCCAGGGTGAACTGCTCCCGTTCAATTTGTTCTGCCTAAAATTTCACTGTATCTAAGGTCCCTACAATTCCAAAACATAACTCCATGAGATTATGAAAATTACTCTGCCCTATTTTGTCATGTATATTACTGTCTTCTAACCTTATTTCCTGTGTTAATATTTAGAATTGAACCAACGCAAAGATGGAACTGTTGGGAACACAAATATCTTGGTTTTGCTTCTTTCTCTTTATTTAGTTTCTTTGGTAAGTGATGGTCCAAAATTTTCTTCATTGAGTCTTATATTCTCATTTAAGTTGTCTAAATGTCAGTGTGCATCTGGTTGGGGGACATTCAACGCAAAATAACTTTCTCTTTTGTTCTCCCCCAGAATAACCACGCATACCTATAAAGTCATTTGTCTGGACCCGAATATTACACTCCGTTCAATAAAAAAAATTTTCCCTAAAGCATGCACCCATTATCATCATCTTGATTATCGGCTTTGATGTCTCAATACATCCGTTTGTTTGGATAATTTTTTTTTTCTTTACACTTCGGCACATACACCACCATAGAGATCGTTGCCAAGCAGGAGCTATGGCTCATTCTCTTATGGTTAAAGGGAACATTTTTGGATTTATTTCTGGTATTCACATGGTATCTAGGTTACATTGTGATAATCGCTTTAAAACTGAGAGTGCAAAATAGCAGGTGGAATGTTACTGTTTTCCTTCCTCCGACCCATCTCCCTTTATGTCCGCACACTGTCAGGATGGCTCCATCCGTTCCGAGAGCCAGGCTGCCGTCAATGAACGCAGCCCCGCACCTTCGGCAGGCGTCTCTCCAGTTCAATTATGGTGCTTGAGCGAGGCTAATTAGCATTCCTCAGAGCAGGAGCTCTTTGAGTGACAGGTAACCATGGAGAGTCACACTCCTGTAGGTGATCACAAGAATCTAGCCTTTTCTTTTAATTAAAAATTAGAAAAGCATTACCAAAAAAAGACATAGCATTTACTGATGTATGTGCTTAGCCCACGTTTGCCTTGCTGGGAAGGGTAACAATAGTGTCGGAAGAAAACTGATGCAATTTCAAAAAGAATTGAGGGAAATATCATGATAGCCAGATACCAGAATAAGATTTATTGTCTCCCCTGGTAAGAGATACCCAAAAGGAAAATACAAAAAAGCAAAAGATGTCTCTACCCGAGAGTCCTTCTAGACAGTAGTGTTTTAGCTTTCAAAATTTGGGAAATAATGTGGTATTTATTAGCAATGGGGCTATGTTAAACTGTGTTAGAATTAGGACTTTGAGATAACACATAGTTATTACTGAATAATATATATTTGGCAAATGTTGATTGCTGATGATAAAACATATAATAACAAAATTTAAAAACTATTAATAATCTATTTCTGGCCTGAGAAATATTGCAAAATCCTGTAGTGCAAAAATACTGCCCTTGATCTCAGAACTGACGTCAGCAGGCGATGTGTGTCTTTCCAACAGAGTGGATAGTGTAAGTGGGTCAGAGAGGGGAGTTAAATATTGTCACCTTAGTTTGGCAGTCCACTTGCTGGGGGAAAAGTGAACAGAAATTTTATAACACTTTTATATCATAGAGGGGTGAATTTACCATTCAAAATAGGTAAGTAAATAATTTGGATTATGAGAATCAATTTTTGTTTTCCCCAAACTGAAAGTAAACTGGTCCTTTTTTTTTTTTGTCTGTTTGCCTTATTAAAATTAAATTTTAACATGCCTCTCCCTTTCCTGTTTTTACTCAAAAGTAAAATTATCATGAAAACATTCTGTGGTGTTATTTCTGGCCAGCATAAAGCCAGGAAGCTCTTTCAGTGTTTTGGGAATGCCTAATCTCACAAACTGGTCAGTCTTACTTCAACTGTGGGAGCGGGGAAGAATACATACCAAGCCACAGTAAATATTTCAATAGTAATTTCAGGGTAATTTATATTATGAGAAAAAGTTACTATAATAGCACAGAATGAGAGAAATCAGATTTATTATTCTATCAGTATACTTTTCCTTGGTTCACACTGAAAAAACTAATACTTTTTTCAGATTGAATGAAAGAACAAATTTTAACTCCAAAAGAATTTCTTCCCCAAATTGTAAACAATGGTAACTGTCCAGCAAATAACTCATTCAAGTCTTTATTTTAATACTCTTTCTTAATAATTTCTCAGTTTTCAAGATTGGCACAAAAATTTTCCATACAGTAGACTCACATCTCATGTTTCATAAATCTAGCCTCAATAAATGTACCTTGCTAATTGCTAGTGACTTTAATGTGAAAATTCAAAGAAAAATATGTTCCAAGAACCTTAAACTGGTTTTATTTTTTTCCTAAAGTTCTTTTATATCCAACAGAATTCTAAACCATCTCCTTTTGTAGCATGTTCTATTTCAACTGTCCTAGAGGGAGGTAGCCATTGGTTCCATCTGTGACTTCCTTTAATATTTACTACTTTCATGGATAGTATATATCAGTTTTCTCCCTAATAGTAAAATTGAATCAGTAAAAATGCTTAATTGCTTAGAGCAGGCAGTGCACTTTAGAACAAACACATTAAGAATCGGTACCTATAATTCTGAATGGATTTGGAATATCGACTTTCTTGGCAACTTCCCACTATTTTTAAAACAGGAAGATTGCATTGTTGAGTATTTAGAACTGTTTTCATTCATTTTAAAATCCTTCATAATTCCAGCTTGATATTTTTTATCTCTTCTGCCTACATCTTTCTGCAGGCATGGAAAGAGAGGAGAATTTTTGCAAGAATAAGGCGCTTTATAACAGATTATATTTAATTAGTGAAAAGCAGAGAGGAATAACCTACTGCTCTGAACTGTTGGCATAGTTGATGTCTAATTGCTTTGTCTTCCTACTTCCTGTCTCATGACTATGAGAAAGAGAAAAAAATAGCTAATGACTGTGGTTATTGGCGTTTATTAAGAATTTTCCGAAAACGCTTATAATGCAGGAGGTGCCTGGTTTGTCTTGTTTTCCTTGTGGCTATAGTCTTCTGGATTTTCCAGTGACTCCCTAGAATCATAAAAGGCCAGAAGCACGAAGCCTCCTATTGAGATAGTTTAATCTTCTTATTTTACAAATGAAGAAACTGGGGCACAGTGAGGTTACTGGTACGCACCCAGTTAGTTTCTGTGCCACAACTAGAACTGAAACACAAAGTTCAGAATTCCTTTACCAAGAAACTCCATCTAGAGCAACTCCATTCCACGGGACCGTCTCATTAAATTCCATGTAGATTTGTCACGAGTTGACTCAGAGAATTGACGCACAGAGTCAACAAATAGCACAAAAACTATGTCTTGCAACATCCTGCCATGCAACACTCTTCGCCAGTTCCCAGACCTCGCTTACATCCGTGTCTCACCCTGTGAGGATGGTGACTTCCCAACCCGAGCCGCCATGGTGCAATTCTTTTCCTAGGTGACTACCGCGACATTCTCATATTGCTTTTGTAAACACTTTGCATTTGCCATCACTTCCCCATAACACATGAGGCATTTTGATATTCTCAGATGCTACTGTTTTATTCATTTTAACTTCACTGAAGATAAAATTTTAAAGTTAAAATAGTCAAGTTAAAATTTAACAGAATAAGATTTCTCTTAAGAAAAGTGTATTTTATTACAAAAATGGGAAAAATGGTGTACTGGAAAAATAGCATGTCTTTACATGATTTTTTTTTAACTCTGCTATATTGAGAGAAATATGCTAGATTTTTTTTTCTCTATTTCCACAAGACAGGTCAGAATACCCACAATATAAAAATCAATACACTTATATGTAGAAAATATGACATTTCTAAGACTTTTTTTCTAAAATCCCTTCTCCTTCAATTTCTAGTGACTGTCATAATTTCTTCTGTGATTTCATGAAGGTTGAACAGGTCTATATTTTATGCCAAGGACTGAATACTATTATCATTTTGTAGATACCTATAACCATACAATTAAACCGCCTTCAAATAAATTCATTGTGTTTGCTCCACTCTGGGTTCCGGACTTAAATACCTTTCAAATGCAAGTAGAATGTGAGCAGCAAAAATGAAAACAAAGTAGAGCCTGAAAACAATTATTCGTGAGAAAAATTTGGAAAAAAACTATAAATGTTTAAAGAGGTGATTCATAAAGAACATAATAATCCTTTTAAAATAATTACTACTATTATTAAATCAAATAAATGCATTTAAATGTATGCTGAAATTCCAGATGAGTCACACGTTTTAGAATTCTCTTCCTCATCTCCATCCTTTGTCCTTGGTCTCATTTCACAAAAATAGTCATCACTGGCAGCTTTTGTGCACCTTTCCAGAATATTTCATGATAACATGTTTAAAACATCCAAAGTACTCTCTTATTTAAAATAACTCATTTAGAAGAGTTGCCTGTCCTAAATGGTCACCAGAGGAAAAGTAGGACCAAGAGGTGGAGACAGGCGCAATACAAATTGTACCTCAGTATTAAAAAGGAAGATCTTTCTGCAGATGGCAGCAAATCTTCATTAGACAAGATACTCAGCAGCATGCCGGATTGTCCACCCATGGAAGGAAGGAGAAAATCTTTTATATAAAAAGATACCAACATGAATAAAAGTTTCTACGTCCTCTCCAAACCTGAGCTCTTATACAAATTAAAATATTCAGATTATATGCGCTATAAATAATGTTATTAAAGCAAATGCTTCATTTTTATGATTTTTATTGGAGTTAATTCAGAAGTGTCTTCTGACTTTAAACACAGACATTTTAATATAGTGTTACTTAAAAACTGAGAGAAATCAAAACCTAAAAATATTACCAGATTTTATTAAAAAGAAGAAAGGAAAGAAGAACTGAAGGAGAAAGAGAAAAGGAGGGAGGAAGAAAGATAAGCTTAATATTGCTTTTCACTATTTCAGACAGAATTAATACTAAGTAACAGCTAAGTGTCATTAACTCCAGTCAGAGCAGGGAAGGCACAAGAAGAAAATGAGTTAAACTAGGAAGGAAGGGGGATAATAAGATGAGAACGATCTAACTAGAAAGCAGAAAAGGAAGGAAGGCAGGAGAGAGTGTGTTCAGAGAACTGTCATATGCCTGACAGCAGTGGCCCTGACACATCTTCAAGATGAAATAGAACGTTCACAATTTGTCTCCAAGAGTTGTCCTAAAACATTGATTTTTCGAAAATTAGTTAAATAAGTATTTTTAAGGTAATAATAAAAGCTTTGCCCCTTTCCAGATTCCAACTTGTAGAGTTTGTAATATTCGTTCTGTAGAATATGTTGGATCATGCTTTTCTTCTGATAATTTTTCCAAGTATTCAGAGAATATGGTTGTGATTATATAGAAGTGCTAAAACTAAAATTAATGTACGTGGCTAAAAATGGACCAGACTTCTAACATATCCAATGCTTTTTACCAGAAGGTGAATAACGTCAGCGTCTATGAAACTACCGAGTTTAACTTCTTAATCCCTCTGCTGCTGAACAGACCACTAAATCTGTCTGTTAAACTTACACATGCCCCGTGTGCCTGCCGCATCCTAGCAGGTCCAAGAGTGGATTTTCCATTGAGCATTACTGCCAAAGCACTTTTTCTCCTGGCCCCAGTCGAGAGACTGAAATATATCTGTAGGCTCAAAAGATGAACTGTATTATGAACTTCAGCAATCCAAGAATCTGTGGGCAATGTGTAGTAAAATTTGAGGTGTATCGACATTGGGTAGATCAAATTTCTCAAATCCATCCAGAAACAACCATCTTAAATTCTTCAATCTTTTCAAAAGTGAGGTAAACTCATTACTGAAAATCATTAGATTCATTCTATAATTTTTCCCCACCCCATTTGACCAAAAAAATTCTTACCCAAATAAGAACTTTCTTTAAAGAAAACTCTGAAAGATCTGCCATTCGAAAAATAGTTTATACGATCCATTGTTTTGTTCTGACCACAGCTGAAAAGAAACTTGGGTATTACCTTACTATCTGGTTTCTTTCAAAGGTCATCTTGGACAGCCTAAAATGGAAAATCTCTTTGCAGAGCATATCTGTTTCCATCGTATTTCAATGATATCGGGTCCCCTGTCTCGCTCATTTAAGCACCAAGTACAGTACAAGCAATATGCTAGACACTAGTAAAAGCAGAATTAATAAAAAGTATAGACAATTCCTGTCGTCTGGGATCTTGAAATCTACTAGTGGTATTCACATACATACACACGTACATACATATCCATGCATATCTGTTGTGGATATACATGTATATATATGCATAGTATATTCATGTGTAAATATAATACTTATAATTCCAGACAGAAAGTGAGAAAAGGCATGATGAAAGTAGAAAGGAATTTGTTTTAGAATGGAGGCTGAGAAAAAAATACATTTTTGGGTGGGCAAGACGGAGATGCATTGGGAATTAGCAAAACTTTTAAGGAGAGGGTAGAATTTGAATTGTCTTTACATATGGGTCTGGATCTGAGAGGCAGACAGAAAAAGGAGGGAACTGTGGGCAGAGTGCACAGCATGATAAAACTGTCATATTTTAGAAATAGTTAAAAAAAAAAGTGACTTGCAGAGTTTCTCACACCTGAGGGAACCCAGTGGGGAGGCAGAAGGGACTCATCACTAAGAAGGTATTTTATCCAAAAAAGAAGCACCAGGAAGGTTTTTAGAAGAGAACATAGGCTATTATGTGTTATGAGTCTGAGATTTACAGTCAACACATTCAATTTCTGTATGGAAAAGTGGCAGTTATGACCTACGCAGCTTCCCTTTCAGCCTTTCTGTTGCCAGCACCATCTTCAGTTGTCCCCCACAGCTGGTTCCACTTGCCAGTTCAACAGTCTTTCCTTCCTAGAGATTCTCACCACATTTTAGCCATTCTGTGGCTTAATATTCTCTACGATATCCCTTCTTCTGGAATATCATCCTTTTCCTCTCTCCCGCCTTCTTATTCAGATGGCTTACTCTAATTTATTCCTCAAGGACTTCCTTTACTGGATTCTCTCCCTTCCTTGGTTTACCACTTTGATCCTATCGTGACTATAATCCTGCGGTACCACTCGGTCAAGTTTACTTAAAATGTGTTATTTCAACCAACATATCCTGACTATATTCAAAGTCCCTATTAAATAGTAGGTGTCTGAATTCTTTTTAAAATATTGTTTCAGTACCTAATGTTTTATATAAACAAATATGCTTTGCAAGAAGATAATGCTAAACTTCTGTGTAAAACATCTATGCATATTTTACAACAAGTAATTATTTTATCTCATTAAAATAGCAGATATATTTAGGATATTGCACATAAGCTTCCATTCCCTTTAAGGACTATGAAATCAGTCATATATATAGTTTACGCAGAATAATTGAAATTATTCCTTGGCCTGAAGGGAAGCATCTGATATGTCTAAAGATTTTTTTCACTCCAATATATTTGTAAGTCACTTTGTAACACTAACTCACAGGTTCATATAAATGGCTAATGACTGAACTAAGCAAATCTTTTAATTGTTTTCAAAGAAGACACAAGATTCAGCTTACAGGATTCAAAATTATTATTGTCTTCAAAACCAAGTCCATTTTCAGCATTCATTAAAACAAACATTGTCTTATGTTTGTGAAAACTAAAGACATCAAGGCAGGCCAATGAATATCGTAGTGTGAGCTTGATAAAAACCAGAGAGCAGCTCAAAAATCTATTTAAAATTCCCCACCTCTCCTTCCTATTCCTTTTTTATTAGGTGTTTGTAGAAAGACACTGTCTATACAACAGGATTTGAAAGTGGAGAAGAAAAAGAAGTCTATGATTAAGTGTTTAAAATTTCTCAAAAAATTTTCTGCTTTAACCTTGGCCCAATCAGCCACCACCAGTGTTTCTGCCACCCAATAAAGCAAGTCAATTCTTTCTCTTTTTCTTTTCCTTATCTTCTTACTTGAGGTTTGGAACTTTAGAAAGTAAACTTTTATAAGCAAACTTGATATAACTCTTCGATTGGAGCACTAGTGCCAAGTAGTGGTGAAGTTTCCACAGGTATTCAGAACTCAAGGCGGGACCAATAAATCAAACTTTCTCAACATATGTGAGGACACACAGCTATAAAACTAACAATTCTGTTATTGCCTACAGATGAGTTCCAAGGTATACAGGGTCATTTTCTGTCTAATGCCTCCTTTTAATAATTGCATCTCAGTTTGCTTTTTTTTTTTTTTTTTTAAGGCCAGGTTTTTTTTTTTTTTTTTTTTTTTTTTTGTGGTGCCGGGGATCGAACTCAGGCCCTTGTGCTTACAAGGCAAGCACTCTAATCACTGAGCTAAATCCCCAGCCCCTCAGTTTGCTTTTGGGAAAATTTTGTCTCCCATTTTTGGTCCATGTAATTAAAAGAAGATTTGAACCTAGTCCTCTGACTGCAGAAATGGAGTAACTCATGCATGGTTAATGGAAATATTTTATCTCCTGGCCACAGTTGGGGATTCACGGATGAGAATGCAGCCAAGGTGCTAGGAATTAGAAGTAATTCTAAAGTGTATGTTAGCTATTTGGAAAAGTAACAGACTTTTCATCAGATTACCAACATGAACACGATACGACCCTAGATTTTGTTCTGAAACAGAGTCTCACTGTGTCTTTCCCACTGGCCTTGAACTTTCTGTGTGGCCGAGGCTGGCCTTGAGCTCGTAATTCTCCTGCTTCTGCCTCCCAAGTGCTGGGATTACAGGCATGTATCACCACATCCAGAAAGCGTAGAACATTGAAGCCACTTGCAACCACCAGGAGTGAGGTGGTGATTTAAGGTAGATAGAAAAAAGAGAAAGAAGGAAAAGTGTTGATCATGCTGAGATCCTGGATCTAGCCATAAACATCTGAACTACCATCTGCAGCTAAATGAGCCTTTTGAAAGCAAGCACCAAACAGAAAACAAAAATAAAACAACCCTGTTAAGTGAATGGACCATGTTGGCTTATTCTGACACACGCCTTGTCTTCTGGGTCTAATAACATGGACAACTCTAAAGAGTGTAAACGTTATTCATAAGAATTTTAGAGGCCACATAAAATTTTGTGGATTATTTGGGCTATACATTAGTTTGGGCAAAACTTGTCTATTTACATTTATATCATTTTTGAGCTAGAAAACTCTTAACAATATAACCTCCATCACCAGAATACACGCAGGCATTGACACTAGAGTCTGGCAGTCCAGGAGACAACACAGCATATTCACATTTTGTTTGTAAGAAATCAAGTTACGGTATTTTCTCTACATTTGTATTATGTTAATTTGATCTTTGACTGGGCTGCCATGCATATTAAAATGCAACACAGATAAAGTAAAATAAAAACGGGTGTCATGGGTGGGGAAGAGAAAGGGGCAGGAGGCAAACCAATGCAAGTAGAATGATGGACAATGAATCCATTTTAACTCGCAGACTTTTCTTCTATGGGAACTTTAAATGTTATCATCCTGTTCTTTGACAGGTCCTGATATGCAATTCCATTTTGCGAAATTTAAAATGAATGTGAGAGTGCTGAGTTTTTAACATCTTAGGATTTGTGCTCTTTTGACTTTGGAAACGATGAGATTTTGTTCTTTGCACATTATTTTATGCCTTAGCAGTTCTCAGTATAAAAAAATGTTACTTCAAAACAAGAAACTAAACAGTATCATTATATGGTCCTAGCTTCCTTTTAAACAAAAACCACCACAACAAAAATTGATGACTTTATGTACATATCATTGCTGCTATATTTCTATCACAGTATCAACCATTTTAAATTAAGAGGAGAAAAACAGGAAAATGGGTTCATAAAAACAATGTTGCCATATTCTTCCTGGGACATTTTTGGAGGCCTCTTTATCCACTGGAGTGATCTGAGAGGTAGGAAGGGGATAAAATGCAAAAAAGCAGAAAAATAAGAAGCTCTTTCTTCCTCTGAACAAGTGTCAGTCTCAAATATACTTGTGAAAAGGACCTTTTGTGGAAGAAACTGAGAAATAGGAATAGAACCATCCTGTGTTTTAATATCCAAGACCATTTCTGATTTTCATCTTGGAGTAATATTCAGAAATTCTGTGTTAGTCAGCTTTCTATCACTATAACAAATACCTGAGATAATCAGCATTTTGTTGAGAAGGTTTGGGCTGAGGATATAGCTCAGTGGCAGAATACTTGACTCACATGCATGAGGCCTTGGGTTCAATACCCAGCATCATTCACAAAGAGGAAATACTTATTTTAGCTTATAGTTATGGAGGGATCAGTACATAACCAGGAGACTCCCTCTTTGCTTTTGGGCCTGTACCAAGGCAGCAAATCATGGCAAGAGTGACTGGCACAAAAACACTCACATTATAGCTCAGGAGCAAAGAGAATGAAGAGGGTGCTGTAGCCCCACAGTCCCCTTCCCAGCCAGTCCCCAGTGACCTACAAACTTCCCACTAGGTGCTACATCCTGAAGGCTCCTCCATCTCCGAATGCAGTGGTGCCACCTGGAGACCCATCTGCTAAAATGGGGGCCTTTGGGGTACACAAGATTCAAACACATCACACAGATATTGTTTACCTTTTTAATTAACTATCTGGTGAGGCAGCTAAAACAGGAGCAGGTGCTCGCATAATGGGATGCTTGAAGTAAGGGGCTTTGGAGAGGGGCCATGGATTACTAACCATAAGGCCCAAAAGTCGGCCACGGAAGTTAGAAACTACAGTGAGCACGACCAACAAAAAAAAAAAAAGAAGAAGAAGATTAAGAAACCAAAAAGCCAGTTGAGTAGATCCCCTAACGCACAGGATGAAATTCCTGAAAATGATAGCAGTAGAAGTGAAAATGAAGGCAGTGGGAGGGAAGCTGAAGGCGGCACTTTAATAGGGTGAGGTTTGGAAACGGAGGGGAGGCGGCCGTGAGTCCAACCTAGTCCACTCCTGACCTTGAAGTCCCGAGGCGTGACCGAGAGGATGGTCTCTCCTCTCCAGGAAAGAGCGTGCTCAGGAGGAAGCCAGGTCTCAGGAAAGGTACACTATTGGAAAGAGCATTCAGAAAGCAGACTGGTGGTATAGAGGGATTTACTACTGAGGAGTTGGAGTTCCAGAAGTTTGCACGAGGAGGAAGGACACGTGGGGAGACTGGCTAGATTAACAGAAGAGCTGGAAGCTTCCGTGGAAGTGAACAGCTCAGAATAATGAAGCAGCAGCTGCCACTGAGGACAGAGGTAGGAGGCAGGATGGCGCGCCCAGCAACAGAAGTGCTTGTGTGGACAAGTTCTTGTCAACGAGAACCCGAACTGATAGCACCTAGCAGGTTGTTCCTGTGGCATGCTGCCTCCCACGCTCCCCACACTGGCTGAATTCACACTATGCCTTTGGCTCTAGTTTGACCCAAGTTAGTAATGTTGATTTTTGAATCCTACTAAGGTTTGTATTGGACAATATAAAAACACTCTCAGTAATCCAGTTATTTCTGCATCTTTTAAGGATACCTAAGCCCCGTGTAGTGACATAGTTAGGTAATTCCAGAACTTTGAGAGGCCGAAACAGGAGGATTATAAGTTCAAGTCCAGATAGGGTAATTTAACAAGACGCTGTCTCAAAACTTTTTTTAAAGGGCTGCTGATATAGCTCAGCACTAAGGCCTTGGGTTCACTCTTCAGTATTGCAAAAGTTAAAAACAAAACCAAAAGAAAAAAAATGGACCAAATTTTTAATTTTTATTTCTTTCAGTACTGGGGGTTGAACCCAGCCCCCCCTTTTTTTTATTTTGAGGCAGGGTAAAAGGCACTAAGTTGGTGAAGCTGGGTTCAAACATGCAGTCCTCCTGTCTCAGCTTCCCAGAGTGCTGGGATTACAGGCGTGCACCACCACACATGGCTAAAAAAATGGTAAAAGTTAGATTACAACATCCAGCATAACAATTTTAATTGATACTTTTGTGAGAAAAGGGGATGGAGATGAGCCGATGCATAGATTTTAGTACTAAGTCCCAAGAGATACAATTTCTACCAGAAGAATGCAGCTGTATTTCATGAGAGGACTGAACAGATAGGACAGAACTAGATTTCCGGCATTAGCACAAGACCCCTGCAATAAGAGTCAAGTTTTTGTTCCAAGGGCACTTGTGTGACTCAGCCATCCAAGTTAATCAGGAACATAGAATGAACATCAGTACCCACAATAGCCAGCCGTGATTTTTAGCCACCAGTAACCAAAGAGCAACTTCTGCCTTCAGACTCTGCCTTTGGGATTCACATTCTTTCCTTACTGATTTTTAAATGTCCATTTACAAGAGCAGAAATGCAGTACCCTTTAGGAAAACACACCCACCCACCCACACACACGCACACACACACACACACTCTCTCTCTCTCTCTCTCTCTACCATAGTTAACCTCAAAATTGAAGGGTAAAGTTTTATTCTCAGTCAACTGTGTGATTTATGATGTCCTCTCCAATTTATCTTTGTTAGAAACAAAGTTCATAAAGTAAAATGGTAATTACAGCGTTAATCTTCAGTGTATTTGAGCTTAGTTACAGAAGGAAAGCCGTAGAAATAAGATCGGATCATTCCTGGCATATAGTTAGTGTGTTATGATGGATCTTCTAGGAGTGAATTGAATGAGATGAAGCTTAAGAACATCTTGACCTGCATTTAGAGACTTTTTCATTTCATTATACTTGCCATTTTCCTTGAGTATCTGACAAAAGAAGTGGATTCCCTCGCCCCAGTTGTTCCATGTCAGATGTCGTCTACAATAATAAGCAGAAATCAGATTTGGAGTCAATGATCTTTTCTCAGAAGGAGAGGTTTTTGTTTGCTCAGTGCCTTGGCCCTTTTATCTTCTTGCCGCCAATCTAGGACCCTCACTGAATGAAGTCCATTTTCAATGGAAAATGTCTAGAAATTAAAACATGTGGCCTATAGTTTATTTTTTCTCTATTGTCATCTTGTTATACACCACCACCATAATTTAAATTTCCTTTATTTGAAGAATTATTGATTTCAAGGCATCCACAACAATACCCTCATTTAATTTGTAAGGCCATTCCCCAGTTTGGCAAGACAGGGGTTTTTTGTTTTGTTTTGGTTTGGTTTTGGTTTATTTTACAACTTTCCTATTATAAAGAGGAAGAAATATTTTTAATGTTTACTCAGATCTCTGAATTTAAACCTAGGACTCTCTACTAACTCACTTGACATTCTTATGATAACGTCTAACTGATCTTTACTGCATCGCATGAGGGGCCTTTCCCGACATGCAGGACGTAAGACTTGTGGGCTCAGGGCGACTTCTGCCCAGATTTCAAAGGAAGGCCTGGCACCCACGAGAGGACAATTCGTGAAACTGTTGGAACAAAGTCCAAGGTACAGCGGAGACCCCAGGGCCTCGGAGACAGCAGGAATATGGAACATGTGCCAAGGGAAACTGTGGGCACAAAACAGACTGTGTGGGCTGCAATCAGCAAGACTGTAGGGGTGTGGTGACCAAGCCCACTGGAATTCACATCTCGCCAAATTGTGTTCCAGATGCTGGGCGTGAAGCTACAGGACTTAGTGTTTGCCTTGTTGGGTTTTGGGCCTATCTTTCTGTCTCTCATTTTCTCTTTTTTTGGCTGGGAATGCTTACTCCGTTCCATTGTACTTTAGCATTATGCAACTAGGTTTTTGTTTTATTTTTTTGTTTTGTGTTTTACAAAAGTTCACAGCTAAATTTGCCTCAAGTCTCAGAAAAGACTTTGATATGGACTTCAAAAAATTCTGGAATATTGAGATTTTGGGGAAGAGATCATTGTATTTTTGGTTTTATATAAATTATATATTTGATGGAATTATTAACTTATTATTGTGTTTATTTGGAGATTAAGTATCATTAAGGATATGCATTTGGTATCAAGTTGAAAAGGGAAGGGTGAGATGGTTACATCTGTCTACTTGGTCAGCTTGGGAGTCGCCCAGGACGTTACTGAAGCACACTTTTAGATATGTCTGGGATGGTCATGGGGGTGTGGTCTTAGGTACTATGTCTGGTTCCTGGGCCCTTCTCTGTCATTGTTCGCCTGCTGTGCTTGTCAGCTGCCATAAACTAAGGAGCTTCACTCTACCATGACCTTCTGCCATGATGTTCCTGCCTTGGAGCCTTCCAACTATGGACTGAATCTCAACCAAATTAAACCTCTCCTCCTTTAACTTGTCTGGTACTGTGTCCTAGGAACAGAAAATCTGACTAATACAAATGCTAAATTAAGACAGAAATTATTATGTACTATATAGTAATACATAGCTATACCTGGAAAATTTTGAATAAGTAATGTAAGTCCCATTTGGAAAGTCAAGTAGAATATGGATAAGTAGAAGACGAAAGGCACTCCCCAAAGTTATATTGAAAACTTTTAGTTTTTTTTTTTGAAACATTTTAGTTTTGAGCTAATAAGTATAAAACTTTATCAGCTAGGAGGAAAATAGTGAATTTTCAAAAGTAGAGATGAAGTGCTTCTATTAGTAGAGGCCTAGAACTATTACCTGAATTGATATTCCTGTTCCTCAAGTCAAAAAGTCAGAATGATGTATATGAACTCTGTTCACTGATAACTGGTTCTTCTGTCCTTCTGGGCACGTAAGAAGAATATACATGTCTGCTTTCGAGAGGTTAAATATGCGAAAACGATAGATGTCTTTTCCAGGACAAAGCATTTTAACCGATAGTGTTCAACTCTGTATCCCACTTTTTCTGTGTTATAGTTATTGGAAAATTATTTGTTGGGGGAAGGTGTTCAACACTGTGTTCTCTAAGCTCAGAGTGCACTTTGTATGAGAGACAAAAAATTTTTGTGTTGCAAGCTACTGAAAGTATAAGTAGTAAGTTGTTTATATGTCTTAACCTTTTCATGCCAACTAAAACAGTTATTTGTGTTAAGATTGGAGGGGAAAAAAAAGATTGGATACTGCCATGACAAAAACTCTAAAATATGTGGCTTAGGCTTAGTGGTTGATCATACAAGGGGTGGGGGCTGTAGATGACCATATGGAGGCTCTGAAATGATAATCATATACAGTCACAAACCATTTGTTAATATCATCTATGATAATTCATAAGAAATACCTCATGCAAAATAAACTTGTTGCTATAGAAAAACTACAGAGTTTTCTACAAATTGATCTTGGCTACAATTGACAAAGTATTTGTCAACACTGTAAAAAGAAAAGAAAAATATAATTGTAGAAAATAAAAATAAAATTGCAGAAAATAAAAGATGGGTAAAAAAGTAAAACATAATTGCAGAAAATAAAAGACTGGTTTACAATTAAGAACAAAAATAAAAAGAAAAAGAAACATAGTGGGAAACCAGTCGAGTTAGAAAAACAATTGTGTCTCAACTAGGAAAGAGTAAAAAACTAAAATTGAGACAAGCCTTTTGTAAAACAGGAAAATAGAGTCTAAATTTTAAGGGAGGATCAAATCAAGGGTGTAGCTACCACATCATGTTAAAACCTGGGAATGAATTAACATGTATCAGAGATAGTTAAGATAGAACACCCATCCAGTCTTTCAAGTGGGCAAAAATAGCTAAGGAAAAGAGATTAGGTGTTTGACTCTTGCACTGAACCTCAGAAAATGTGGACGCAAATACGAATACAGAAAGAGATGTGAGAAAAGGAGGGAGAGAGAGAGAGAGGGAAGGAGGGGGAGGGGAGAGGGAGGGGGAGTGAAGAGGGAGGGGGAGGGAGGGCCAGAGGGAAGAAGGATGTTGCAGAGACCAAATTTCTCAAAAAAAGAACTCGTGAGTGTAAAATTTATACGTGGAACTGAGCAGAATGGACAAATAAGCCTATAAAACTGTTGAGAGAATTTGACTGCCAGAGGAAATCTGACTCACCAGAAAAGGATTGTGGCTATTTGTGACATAAAATCGCCTTTGTCCTTAACCTTTTTCAGGCAGGCACCAGACTAAGAAAACTGCTTATTCTTTAAGTAAAGACTTTTCCCCAAAGCCTGTTACAGATGTGGCAAAAGAGTACACAGGATGAACTGATCTTCCGGAGTATGGCGCTGTGGGCCACCAAGAGCAACAGACCGGGAAAGTCCTCCCCAGGAACCAAGTGAGGCTTCCGGAGGGACATTTCCCACCCCACATGCTGCTCTGAGTGTTGCTAGCAGCTTGCCTGTGCCACCCCTGTTACCAGGCTCTTCATAATCATTTTTATCCGCTCCTGGTATATTGACTGTGAGGGGAGGAAACTTTTATTTTTAGTTTATATATCCCCATACTAAAAGGAGTAACATTTTTATTTGACTTCACACTATGCAAAGATCCTGGACTCTGCTAGATGAAGAACTTGGAAGAGACTTTTGGGGTGATTTTCTTGTGGAGGGGTTGAATGTAGGACTGAAAAAGAAGAAAAGAAAGAACATTGGCTTATCAGTAGAGTGGTCTATAGTAGAATTTATAACTGTTGATAAATATTAATTTCTTCTCCTTCTAGTTTCACAAGAGAAGTCTATTCTCTTCCAGAAGTTGTGTGTAGTCCTCTGACTTCCTTTGGCTACTTAAATCCAAGCAGAAATGTGTGTCACTTCTGAATAGAAGCATTTAACTGAGATCACGTGGCTCTCTACCTCCTATGACTTGCTCTGGCAACTTGGGAAGCACAAGTTAATGAAGAGCTTCCATATTAAGCAATCGAGGGGAGAGTCCCCAAACCCACAGAAAAGAGACATATAAGTGAGAAATAGTTTGTTTTAAGCAAATGAGACTTCTTTCTTTGTTTCTGTAACGTAGGTTACCCACCTTACCTAACTCAGGGCCGATAGCAGTATCTGAGTAAATGTGTCCCCTAATTCTCTAGCTGCATGTGATTATTCAACTCATTTTCTAAAAAACTGTTGTATTTTTAAAAAATCAACTAATAAATAACCTAACAAATTATAGTTTTAATCTGATACTTGATACTTTAAAAGGTACATTGTTTTTTGCCAAGTTAAGTTTTCCTTCAAAATAACAGGTTGAGGGCATTTGAATAGTTACATTTAAAAAAGAAGAATTGCATTCTAACTCCTTTTATGAAGTTGCCTACCTCTCCCTCAAAAAAAAAAAAAAGTAAAACTAATCTTTTTTAGTGATTTTCTTAAGTGGCTATGCTTGGAACTTAAATGTCATTAGAGTCTACTTTTCAACATGAATCCATCTACCTCAAACCTCAGGCATTTTTCTAAATCTGAGGAGTACAAAAGTTCTGTAGACCAAGGAAATTACTTAGCTATAAAATATGTGAGAAATACTTTGACAATTCTGCCTATCTTGTTCCCCCGAGCTATAAAATGTATTTCTTCTCCTCCCCAACTCTGCTGTCGCTTTGAGAACCATCCAATAAATTGGTCATACCTATCATAGTTACTCATAGGCAAGAGAGAAACAGGGAGAGAAAAAAGAGAGAAAGAGAGACTACAGCAAGAACTGAGCAAATTTAGGGTTGTCAGCATGTCCTGTGTCAAAAAGAAGGTAGATTCCACAGGAGTCTGTTGCCTGCCAAACTCTCCACAATATTGTTTGTTGCAGATATTTTATCTGCTGCTGTTTTGCCTAAACCAAGAGATGAGACCATTATCCTTTAGCATATCTATAAGCGTCATCGATGGTACAAGTTTCAGACAGAGCGCTGGGAGCCACAGTAGGTACCTGCTAGTAAAGATTTTCAAGATCTGCCAGTGGTAAACCAAGTGGGCTCCCAGCAGACGAGCATTTACATACATCTTTAAGGACAGCCTCATCTTGAAGGCTCACATATGGATCACAAATTGCCCTGCATTGCCGTGCATCCCCGGTCCGGCGTGGACCATACAGAATCACATCCCAGGCCTTTGATTATGTACTGTCTTGTCCTGTCTGGATGACTTTTCAGAAGCTGACAGAGCTTTTACAATTTAATTGGTGTTGACACCTTTTGAAGCCTTGCCTTGAGGCACCGAGGGTCATTGTCTGCTCTCTCTGCCTCTCTCCAACGTCTCCTCTTGGCTACCTCACAGCCTGTGGTGCCTGGCTGGCCCCTGCTCTCTTTATTCATGTTCAGACTTGTTCTGGGTCCTGTTACAAGCGCCCTTGTTAAATGCCCAGCAGGCAGCAGTGAATGGAGATTTTGACTATGTGGGATTTGAGGCCTCTGGCAATAATGGAGAATAAAATAAATATAAAAGTATCCCTGTTGTGGACTGTGTTGTTATCACCAAAGATTTATTCCAGAGGACCTCAGACCCGAGTAACTTTCTGTGCATGCTCGGCACGCTCACGGCAGCGGGCCTTGCAATTAGGTTTCTGCTTTCCATTCTTGGCATTCTCTAACTATGAGTTTTCCTCTATCATTATTTCCAATTTGGTATCTTCTTCCTTCTTTTAGCACCACTGTCTCATAGCAGTTGTAGGGATATCATTATGATTCTGACTCCCCCTCCAACTTTGTTAGCTCGAGTTTAAAAACGAGGGGGAAATGAGTGAATCCTGCCTTGTTTTCAGGTTCATTTCTGCAAAAGGATCCCCTCCACCCCTGCGATACACAAGAGTCATGTTTAACTTAGTTCTTAGGTCCCAAGGAGTGTTGTCTGTTTATAGAGCTTTGCTCAACTTGTTCTATTAAAAAGAAATCAGGATTTCCAGGGTCAGAGTTATTAACTGCCTATTAATTTGCAGACTGTCAGGCAAATAGCTTGTTCACAAGCCTGATTAAAGGTATTCTTTCTATGAAAGTGTTAAGATTTCTTGAAAGGTTTTTGTTTCACCTTAACTGACTGTCAAATTTATATGGTCTATTGTAAATATAATGAAACCACATGTTTGAATTTTTATAGTAGATTTTTAAAAAGACTATCCCCTTCATATTACATTACTATTCTAGAAGATAAAATATATCAGAGGGAAAAAGTGCGTTCTGAAAATATTTGCGTAGGTGGATTACATAAAGCATTACATTCAATGTCCATTTATTATATAATTTGTCTACTGATTTTCCAGCTCATTAAAATAATCAAGTCATAAATAAAAATATGAGAATTATCACTAATAATTTGCCAGTGAACTATATAATGATTTTCCTCCAAATATGAACACATTATTAGAAAATTCCCAACAGACACGTTTTCTGCTCAACACCATGTCAACAACACAAGATTTAAGTAAACATCCTTTGTTTCAACAAGAGATAATTAACCTGCCTCAAAATTAAAGAGAAGGCTAAAAAATGAAGCAAAATAATTAGAATGGATGACCTAACTTGATGAAGAAACATTTGAAGGATGCGTTCATCTTTCCACCTGGTCAAAACCTCTTACAAATGAAAGATAACTTGTTGTTCTTCCAACAGTTCTATCAAAACTATTGATGAAAGTACTTTCAATTATACCTAGTAATAAGGAGCAAAATTAAGAGCAATTATAAACTTGTTAATAGTGAGTGACAGCAATCATATTAGCATTTGTGGACCTGAAGGAGAATGTGCATCAGGCTTTCAGCCTTCTGCCACAATCAAGTATGGACAGGACAGGGAAGAATGTCCTTTTTTGTTAATAGATGACAGACCAGCACTCCCACTGCCCACTATAACATTATATATCCTGCAACTTTGGAAATCACTTCTGTGCTCATTTTCTTCATCTGATAAATAGAAACACCAGACCAACTTTCTTGGGTTGTTGTAAGAAGTAAGTAGACTATGGATGTGTCCAAATCTGTCATATACTATTGGATTCTTGCATCTTTTTGGCCCGGATTCTGTATTCTTTGTCTGTTGGTATTTTGAGATGTGAAACAGTGTTTTAGCTTTTGTGTCCTAAAAGCATTCATGTGTCCAGGTATTAAAACTTTAAACTGTTATTCACAGCTGGAGAAAACATTAAGATACCACAAAATTGGGATCCCAGATTATACATTGATCAATTTATTATTTGGGGGAAAATGACTTAGGCGTTGCTTCACAAGTATAACTATAAACTTTTGTCATGAGGAAACTTAAAGGAAAATGAATTTCTAGCAAAGAAAGTCTTAAAATGTCAGATATGCAATTATAAATAACACAATACTTACAAGTTACTATTGAGAGAAATATGCCATATCTGGGGCAGTAGGATCATGTATAAATAAATCAAACCTGTAGGACTTCCTACATTGTCCCAACCCCAACATAAGTAGCAATGTTGTGTCGTTTATACATACATTCATCATACTCCTGAGTCTCTATTTCTGGATCTTGTACCTGAGTATATTAAGAGATATATTTTAGGCCCTTATACTTATAATCTATTAAGCACCTTCACTGTGTTCACCTATATCGAATTCCACTAAGCTATCTAGCAAAATCACTATAATACTTTGTTGACTTTATTGCTTATTAATCTGCCTAGTTAGTAGATTGGAAAAGCCATGGAGAGCAGAGGGCATGCTTTAGCTGTTTTTGCCTCTCAAGTATGTTAGCAGTGCCTAGAAACCAGTGAGTATTCAATGAATGTACCTGAAATGAATATGAACATGTGAATGGGTGAATACATAAATGAGTAGAGAAGCAAGCACGACTCCACAACTATTACTTTGAGTCACTCAGAGGACGGTCGTGCGTCATAATTTGTAGATGCCAGGGAGCCGCTCCTCAGTAGAACTAAAGTGGCCTTTCCTGGCTACATACCACAATGGACACCCTACGTACTTTCTTGCATTCAGTTGTTCCTTGTAAACAACATATCAGCAGGAATTTTGCCACTCATATTCTCTACCCTATTCTTAGTACCTAGCTTAGTGCCTGTCACATAGAAGGAACTAAATCAGTACATGTTAAATACATTAATAAATGACTATGATAGGAAACCAAAATTTGAGAACATATTTTGGAAGAATAATTAGACGGAGTGTAATTACATGTGTGTAGAATTTGAGATCAAAGTAGCACAATCAAGTGGAGATAGGCTGAAAATTGCTGGGAGGTTCGTCCTGGAGCGAAGAGTTCAGAGCTAGAGACTTGAATACATAAAACTGGGAGGCATCTTCTCAGGTTCAGGACCTGACTCGCAGCAACATTAAATAAGTGTTTGTTGAAAAGTTGCCAAAGGCAGAAATGCTCGAGAAGAAGGGATCAGAAGAGAAAATTTTATTCCACCATGTCACACTTCTTTATTACTACAAAAAACCAAACGTACAGATTTTTTTTTCTAAAATCTAAATAAACAGAAAATTTGACTTTGCCATCCATGATCATTAATTCATATACACAGTATATGCCGCCAATTCTTAATCTTTTAAAATCGCGGTCAAACAGCTCTTTTTAAAATAATCAGTGGTGGTAATACAAGTTTTGGCTAAATTTATTAAAATCACCATTTCATCATGATTAATTGTGAATACAGAAACCTTTGGAATTCAAATCTCTGGGATCAGCTTACGTTATTTCTCCAGATAAAGATCTTCATTCTTCCCTTTCTGATGATTTTATAGATAGTCAGCATGGGAAATGTCTTTTCATTTTACTTTTGTACTATTGCTCTGGGAGATTATAAAATTGGGGAGTAAGAAGGAAAGGAAAAGATAAACTTGTGTAGATCTTTATTTTAGAAAGAAGACATTTAAGCCAAGGGAAGAAAATAATCATTTTTGCCAATTTTTCAATGTACTTTTGGTCTGTTGTCATAAATGGAAAATAAAATAGCACAATAGATCTTTCTCTTTTGCTTTAGTTGCAAAAACCTTAAAGCCTCATGGTCCACATGTGGTTCTTAAAAACATCTGGGCCTTGTATATTCCTAGTGAGCTATATCCTATTCTTTAGTAAAAACTTTCATTCCAAGTTGTGACTTAATCAACAAGCCACTTCAATCCGTTTCAAAAGAATGCAATATAACTAAAGAGCTTTTTAAAGTAGTAATTTCTCATAAAATAATTGTATTTAGCCCCCGGGTTTTGAACATGCTTTTGTCTTTGTTGGCAGTGGTGGTTTAGAAATAAATTTATCAAAATATTAAATATCACAATATCTTCTGCTGATTGGTATACACAAAAAGAATTAAAACTATACTTAAAAATGTACTATTATTATGTGCTCAGTTAACGGGGCTGATGCTCTGAAAAAAACTTCTCTCTAACCAAGAAATATTACAAAATGTGTATAGTGTGTTAGAAAAACATCAACAATGACTGTGCTGCCTGAGGAAAGTCAGGACATCAGCTGGAGAATATGTAAGTTTTTCTTAGTATCTGAAAAGACTTTAGCCTCAAAGCTGCTGATAATAGTGTGTGACTATCAGGACAGGAGACCAGGGACACCCTTTCCTGACAAATCGGTGTCAACCAACGTGCCTCAAACTCCCCAGAGATTGATCAATAAGCTTCTCGAAGGTTCAATCCTCAGCTTTTCATCTATGAGATTTTGCCAAACTCTTCCAGTCCAGTTTCCTTATTTTTAAAATGGAAATATTAATAGTATCTCATTCATAGGATTTTCACTAGCAGTCAATAAACACAATTTTATAAATGCTGTCCACATAGTAGCTGCTAATTACTATCATTATTCTTTATTAAACATCATTTACACAACGAGCACTGAGAATTAGTAAGGGCACCCTGAGTACTGCAAGTCATAGTCAGTGACTTAAAAAGAAAAATAATGACAACCAAAACCAAAAATTCCATTAGGTTTAGCTGAGATGATGAGACTGTTCATTTAAAAAAAAAATTAATAAACTCAATGTAATAGATTGATGGAATTGAGCCTTAGAAATACAGCTTTTTGAGGTGTTCATGTCTCACATAGGGTTAGAGTAATCACTGGTGTTTCCTAAGGAAAGTGGACCTTAAACTGGAGGTGACAGATAATATGGGGCTGTGGTTTCACTCTTCGCTAGATGTCATTTTAGTCTGAATTTTTGAGAAGACAATTTACTCCAACTGAAGTTCCGTTGGTACTCAAGTCTTATTTTCATTCAATGGGCACAGAATAAAAACTATTTTATCTTCTATATAACATGAAGTTTTCAAAATTTCATAGTTAAAATTATGTTACTGTTCTACGCATATATCTTACTCATAAGAATATACTCGCTTAAATAACAAACATTTCTGAAAGTAAATGATGACTTGTCATTAAAAGGGGTCACAGTTTGTAAGTAGCTCAGGATAATGTTCAGTCAATCTATGACACGAGGGCAGGAGGGAGACCCAGACTTCCTCATAGGAACTAGCCCCTGAAGAGCAGGCCAGACAATGTCTACAGCATAGTCTAAACCCTCAGTCACTGTTATTAAATATAGCAAATGCTTATTGAATTCCTTATATACTAGGCAATAGCTGTAATTAAAACTAAGACTCTGTTTTCATGGAATTACATTACAGTCAGGAGCAACGTAAAATGTGAAGTATAGAAAAATTGTATAAGTAATCCAAAAATCTCACTACTGAATATATAACCAAAGGAAATGAAATCAGTATAGGAAAGATATCTGCACTCCTATGTTTATTGAAGTATTATTCACAACAACTAGGATATGGAATTCACTGTCATATCCAAATGGTAGATGAATAGGCATATGTGGTTTTGTGGTGGACCAATATGGTCAATTTGAGCAGGAACGCCCAGCTAAACTGAACTGGGTGGTTCTGGGTGTAGAAGATCCACCTCAGGACTGTTGCTGACACAACATAAAGGAGAATGGGAGCAGAAGATAGTGGGTGGCTGTTTCCCAGGAGAATCTCCAGAAGGGAACTCGGCCATTCTCATCACAGAAGGAGCTTGGGATCTTGCTGTCTTTGGTGATAGCTGCTGTTTGCTTCAGAGAAGCTCTGGTCTTCATCTCCTCCGTGAGCATCATATCCTGGTTCCAGGATAGATTTCTTCAGCCTTTTAGTGCAGACAGGGATATACATGGGTCATTGCTGTGGGCTCCCAGCCCTTGATTGGATCTTTCAGGTCTCCAGTGCATAGAAAGAAGTTCTGCACTCTTCCTGCTGTTGGCTTGTGTATGTGAATGTTGTAATGTATAAATGACCTATATTAAATCTGATCTCTTGCAAATCATTGACTCTAGAAAAGTAACTACTACAGGTATATATGCAAAACTGTATATTATTTAGCTATAAAAAGAAGGAAATCTTGCCATTAGTTGCAAAATGGGTGAACCTAGAGGATGTATTAAGCAAAATAAGGCAGGCACAGAAATTCACATAGCATATGCTCTCACTCTTACATAGAACCCGAAATAGTTGATCTCGTGAAAGGAGAGAGTAGAGTAGTGACTGCCAGGGACCAGGTAGTGGAGGCAAGGGAAGTGGGAAGATACTAGTCAAAGGTTACAACATTTCAGTTATGTAGAATAAGTTCAAGAGATCTATTGTACAAAATGGTGACTACGAGTAATAACAACACTATACTGTATTTCTGAAAAGTGCCCAAAGTGTAGATTTTAATTGTTACCACCACAAAAATATACAAGGCAATGAATGTGTTGACTGACTTGGTTTGATCATTCCTCAGTGTTGTATGTTTCGAAATGTCATGTTGTACATGAAAATATATACAATTTTATCTGTCAAAAGAGAAAAATATCACATCACATTTCCATTTTACTATTTCTGAAAGTTCTTGCTTATTCCCAGGGCGTCAAGTCATGAACGCATTGATGATTTCGAAAAGTGTATCTGTAATACTGACCTATCTTCTGCTAACTGCCAGCTGGTCATCTCTTACTAGATGTCCTGAAGCTATCTCTGAAATTAAACCTATTTAATTTAATAGGTTTATAAACTCCGAAATTAAACCTATTTTCATTTTCTTCATAGTAATTCCAAATTTTTTTTTTTACATTGGACCTTAGTGTCACAATTTATGCAGGGGCTCAGTGTGGACAACTTTCTCTTCCTCAGTATCCACACTCAGTCACTTTCTACACCACAGAATTTTAATCTCCATTGGTTCTCAATTCTGTCTCTTCCTTTCCATCTTCACTGTCTTGGTTTGGGCATTTTTCTCTTACCTCTATAGACTTTTATCTCATGCTGCAGATCGAATAACTTTTACAGAACGCTAACTGGAGAAATCACTTGGAGCACACATAAGTTGACTTTCAATGAAAAACTATGAAATTACTAACAGGACATGCCCCCAAATTATCTAATTCGAGTCTTTGATTATCTTTCTGTTACTTTTAAACACTGTAAATAACAGGTAACTGACAACATGCAATTTCTGGCCTGCTTGGAGTGGTTCAACTAGTTTCCCCTTCCCAGCTGGAGAGCAGCCAGCTTTGTCTTCATACATTGATTTCAGCATTGCTTGACTCTGTATTGGTTTGTGTGGCTTCCTTTATGAATCACTTTTAACTGAGTTACCTATATCCTTAACATGTACTTCTTTTATGCCTGTATGAAAGTCATGATTTGACTTTTTCTAACATTGTCCTTTAATTTCTCTGTTTAAAGTCTCCCCGGTGCATCCCAGATGAAATCCAAACTCCTTACCATGGCAACCATGGTCACTGATAAGCTGCTTCCTATCTTAACCCACTGTCGATTCTGCCACTGTTACCTCAAGCCTCCGCTCCAGCTGGTCTACCTCCCAAGATTTGCTAATACTACACAGTTTTGGTACCATGATTTTACTTGTAGTGTTCCTTTGCTTTGGGTCTGGAGAATGCCTATTATCCCATCGCTGTTTACAAATCTCTCTGTTCCACTAAAATGTTTATACTCAGAAGGACTGTGCTGAACCTATCATTAAAACCTCCATTTTTAATCCCAGTTTTCAGTCGATAGAGACCACTTATTGAACACTTCCTGCATGAAAGATAATCCTACTACATTAATGATACATAGCCCTGGTCCACAAAGAGCTCACAATTTCCTTGAGGGAATGATTCAAATCATGTTTTTTGTCAAAAAATTCAATTATTGCCCAACAAAGAACTATGCCTTACATCATCATTTTCTTTCTTTTTTGTTTGTGGGTATACTGCCCTACCTTCTGGACCTATACTGAATAGCCATTTTTAATTATTCCACCCACCCAAGAAGATGTTCTTTTGACCAAAAGTATAACATCCAAGCTCCAAGGCAATTATATCCAAAATGGGTTTAGCTGCATATGTCATTTAGCAGACAATAGATTTGGGTCTGCTTATTTGAAGAATCAAGGCATCTGAACTGGCTAGGTTTCGCCCTTTATTCACATTCTGTCTCAGAGGGCTATGAGTTCCCAAAATAAATAATTTGCTAAAACAGCTCATCACTTTAATTAATTAATGGATAGATAGAAGAGTGGATGAACTAATATGAAGCAGACTCAGTGTTGAGTGAAGGTCTAATACTTTATACTCTCTAATATGTCATTAGCTCTAGCCAAGATGAATGAATCTCCTTGGGGCCACCATGCATGAGTTACAGTCTTGCTGAGTTACAGTCTAATGAAACACCAAGATTTTTGGTTGAGCTCTTCCCTTCCCAACTCCGGCACATTAATTAGCATTAAACAAGATCACCTTCTTTCTTTTACTCGCATAGGTCATTTACTTTTGCATTTGACTGGTTAAATTTTATCTTATGGTTTTCATTCAAGTCTAAGCATATTTTGGCCTTGATCTTTTTAAACTTGTTTTTATATGTCTACTCCCTCATTTAATATATCATTGGAAGTTGAGTTGGAGAAGAAAACCATCTGTACAGCTATCTACATCAATATGACTTTACTATTTTACTGTCTACATTAACATAACTTTAACACTATAGGAATCCTCTTCTTGGGAAGATAAATTGCAAACAACTATTATTCATTCTGTAAACTTGCTAAATATGCATTAACTTTTCAATAATCTGCATCAGCTACGGTTTATACCCCAGAACTCTGATCCTTTGCCTCAAAATCTTTGTCTTTCTCTGTTCACCAGTCATAAGCAATAATGTTCTCTATAGAGGGCTTGCTAAGCCCCTGTATGAAAAAAACTCACACCAGGCCTCAACATCTCAAAAAAAAAGTTCCAGTTTTACCCTCCCCTCTCTGAGACTAGTGCCCTGCTCTGTCCAGGTAGTGCCATATTTACCTGACTTGGGGATAAACTCAGAGAAGTAAGCATACATCGTTTTCGTGATTATTTGTGAAGCCAGCATCACCTATAGTTTCTAGAGATAAATGTGGACTAAGGAGAAAACAGTTCATTTGCATGGATTATACTGAATTATTTCCCATATTCATAGAAGACCACAATGTTGCTACTAAGTCTTTCTCACACTCACAAACTGGTAACACTAATTCCTGGTTGTTCACCTTCCTTATAGTTGAGAATCAGGATTTCTAAAGATCCTCTAGTAATGGCTAAAAGCACCGATAAAAAGATCGAATGATAATATTTCAGGGTTGAATTAGGATTGAGTTAATAGGTGTCAAGTGTTTAGAAAAATTCTACCACCCGACAGTGCTTAATATATCATAAAAAATTATTCTATCTTAATTCAAGTCATCAATAAAAATATTGACAAAGAATAGAAGAGTACAGGAATTTAATGTTACAAAAACTCCCAATCCCCTCCTGTTTGATACAAATCTACTAGTCAGCCATCTTCCTGGTACAGTGTTCAACAAACTGTGAATTTGAATGACCACACAGTAATTCAGTCTGTACTTCCCTACCTTAATAACCAAAATATTTTGAGAAACGTGTCAAAAAATTCTTTCTAATTTTTATATTCAATAATCCCGTAAAAAAATTCAAAATTCCAGCATGGTTTGTTGGTGGGATTTGTTTTTACTGAGTTATTTTTACACTAACCTGCGGGTTGGAGAAAGACTGAGGAGGTAGGGTGTACTGTTTGGAAAGGGAAATATTTAGGCAGAGGGCGAAGGGAGTTGTGCACACTGGGACCCGGACCGGAGGAGAAGAGCGTCATTTTGGTACTAAGGTGTGAGAAGTCTTCCTGTAGACGTTTAGGAGTCACAAAGTCAAACCTTAACTTCTTGGCAAACACTGGAGACAGAGGTTAGAACATTACATTTTCCTTTTCAAAATGGGGAGTTAGGAGAGAGACCTCAGCTCCGCGTTCCTCAGAGTTCTTGTGTTTCTAAATTTGTCTGAAGGCCCAAAGGCAAGAGATCACCAGCGTGACCTATGGATTGATGAGATGCATCGCACCATCTTGGGGCTGGGATTTCAGCACGGCCTCACTTTACTCCTGGCTCCAGCGACTTTTGCACAATCTCTGAAGTTTGCGCCCTTCAGGCTTAGTTTCCAAAAAGAAAAAAAAAAAAAGAAAAAAAAAGTAGAAAAAAATACAGAAACTCCTAGGAAGTTCACAATGCCTGCAGGAAGCAGGTGAATTACACATGCAAACTCACAGTCTTTGTTGTATATCGCAACAAAATGTGATGACTTTTCTAGTGGGATGTCACCACGGGGATGACCTGCTTATTTCCATTTCATTATTCAGGCCTCATCTGGAGCATATTCCAAGGTTGTAATGTTATTTCCAAGCTTTAAAAAAAAGTAGCTGCTTTGTTTCTACAAAAAACACTCTCTCTAGAGTAGCTGCATAAGTATTGTGTTACCTTCTCATAATGCTTTTTTAAAATACTCTAAATATGAGCGCAATACACTCAACCCATAAAAGAATCTTCCAACTCATAAGTATAGAAATGTTTATTAGGAATATTATGGGTGTTAAAAACATGTTTAAATCCCAATTCTGTAGTCTTTTAAAATTAGAAAAATAAGTCCCTTATTTTGAAAACTTTCCATAGCTTTAAATTGAAAATACAATATGAGGTTATGGGATTTATATTTTATTTACCAAAGGCAGAATGAAATTCTTCTGTCTGAAAAACGATGAAGAACTCTTTTCTCTGTCTTTTGAGGTTGTTTAATGAACAGAATAACTTCTCTCCCTTGTGAACTGTTTCCTGCTACCACTGTGGGAAATATAAGATGAAGAAGTAAGAGCAAGAAGAGAAAATGGAATAGAGAAAGGAGAAAGTTGTCCAAAATACAACTGTAATAAACATACCTTGAATATAAAATTCAAATCATAATGCAAAACAAATAAAGTTACCTATTTATGACACTGCAGGCTAACAATGGCCAGAATTCTCTTAATGGTGCTTCAGAGCTCAACCAACATTTCTCATCACAATTTGGGAAATAAATGCAGTATAACTTTCTCTTGTCTGCCTTACCTTGAAAAAAATCTAGTAAGGGAATAACCAAATCTTAGTAACTCAAATGCCAGAGAGGAAAAATAAAATATTGGTGTTGTGTAAACAAACAACCATTCCCACCTGACATTCCTTAAGGCAAGCAATTTTATCTTTAATAGTTTAAATTGCTTCTAATTGTGCTTTTTTTTTTTACAAAACGTTTGAAAATCAAATTTATCTATCTTCATTTGATTCATTTATTTCAACAAGAAGAGAACAAATCAAACCATTCCAGTAACCAATTCTGAGTGCATAACTAGGAGAGAATTATTTGATGTGACTATTTTAACTTTTAAGAAAAGCAATGCCTTGGTTTGGCCTATTTGCCTTAGAAATTAAATAAAGATTAGATCGTACATTAGTCTGTCAGGACTATATATGTGGAGGAAAAGTGTATTTGACACAGCGAAGAATTTATATTAATAAAATCTAATTCAATAAGCTCCTAATCAAATCATATACTTGATTAAATGGAGCTAACAAAATTAATAACTAGTAAAAGCACATGTTTGCATCTATAAATACAGAGGGAGAGTGTGAATGTTTATAAGACTTATAGTTCTCAAACTCTTTCCATAAACATTTGCTTGTTCACAATTAAATTTACATATTTTACTAGCAGCAGCTGAGAGTATCCATTTAACATTTCAATACTATTATTTTATCAAACATTTAATGGTTTAAAGGGCCCCAAATGATACTATTGTTATTTTAACCATAGGTGTTAAATAGATATATAGACATATAATGTCACTTATTGTTTATTTTTAGTGTGCCCAATTTAAAACATGCAGAAAAGAGTGCAATATATTGAGCTTACATATACCTGCACCAGGATTAAGCAATTAACATACAACTATTTTTATATACTTTTTAACCTCTAAAAGATAGTCTTTTTTAGCAATGCTATTTTCATAACCCCAGAATTATAATAATTTCTTAAGGTAATCTAACACATATTTTTCTCAATTTCTCAAAAATGTCCATTTATGTCAGTTTGTTTGGATCGCAATCCAAAATCCACACATTGTATTCAGCTGATACAGCTCTTAAGTCTCTGAAAGTCTTTAAGTCTGTAACACTTGCCTCTCCCTCCATCTGCCTCTCCAGCTCCATCTCTCTCTCCAGCTCCATCTCTCTCCCCAGCTGCATCTCTCTCCCCAGCTCCATCTCTCTCTCCAGCTCCATCTCTCTCTGTCTCTTCAGTACTTGGGAGTGAACTCAGGGTTCTGATACATGATAGGCAGGAGTTCTGCAACTCAGCTACATCCCAGGACTTTTTAAAAGTTTTATTTTGAGATAGAGTCTCGTGATTGTCCACACTTGTCTTGAATTTATGATCCTCCTGCCTCAGCTTCTCAAGTAACTGGGATGGCAGTTGGAAGCATTTTTCTGCTTGTTGGTAACATTATCCCATCTTTGATTAATGAGAATGCCTCCAGGTTGGCCCATGTGGTTTTTGGGTCATTTTATTTTGTTTTGCTTACATTATCCCAATAACATTAGACAGTTTCCTTGCTATCAAGCAGAGTTATTTTGTACACTTTCTGTTCCTGGCTAGAAATCAGCCATTTCTGAAAAATCCCTGATTTGTTTAATATGAGACCTTACAAAGGACTATAATCTTTGCATTATGGACATTAATTGCTACAGGTCTGTTACTAATTCTACAGCATTTCAGTGGACATATATATGCATGTTTAATAAAAACAAAAATATATCTTGATTTCATTCTAACATTTCCAATTCACATAACATAATTATGGAAATTTTACTTAAATACTTTATTTTATATGTGCTTTTATATATGCTTACTCTGAAAACTATGATTCCTAAAAATATTAAACTATTTGTTAACTTTATCATAATACTGAATATGTGTTTTCCAAAATAATTATGCCAACATTACCACTAGCAAGTCCTCTGATTATACTATAAGGGTTGTTGATTTTTTTTCTTGCTCTTAAGTTTGCACAGACAAAATACTATGTTTTAAAATGGCTTGAAATAATTACTCCTGGTGTAGTTATTCTGGCTCATTAGGTTCATTAGTTTCAATTTATTTTTGATTTGGGGAAAATTCTCTGGTTTTTACTTGATTTGATTTTAATTCCATAAAACATTAAATGGTTCCTTATTCAAAGCTATAAAACAAAGTACAGAGAGCACTCGCTTCCCACTCTCTCTACACTTGTGGATAAGCAGTTTTATTACCATTGGTTTATTATTTCATTGCTCCTTTTAAAGTACAAATAGCTATAAACATTCATATCGTCTCCCTCTTCATGTACAAAATATAACATTCCAGATAGTCTCTTCTGTTTCTTATAAATGTATTTTTATAGTTGCTGTGTTAAGTCAGAATCCAAGCAAAGTCCACGTGCTGTGTCTGGTCAATGTGGAATTAAGTCCTTCTAAGCACAGAATTTGCTGGATTTTCCTGCATGTGTGCTATTAATCTTTCCAACCAGATTCTAAACTCTTTCAGTGGAAAGATGATATTCTACACTTTTCACTATAGTTTCCACTCTACCTAGCTCAGGACTGAATAAGTAGTGAGCGCTTAAATTGGTCATGTTCACTGTTAGTCATAAGCATCTTTTACTATCCTGTGAAGACATGGAGTTGACCAGTCTGTCTTTTATAGATCTGCAGTTTCCTACCCGAAGTGTAACACAGTGTACATAGTGCATTTCATTGGCTTATTTACTTCTCTTTCTCCATTCTAGAAAGTAAAACTTATAAAATCTAGAGGTTAAGCACTATTCATGTTTGGTTTCTCAGTGTCTACCAAGGTGCCTGAAATATAGCAGATATTTATGAGAGATCAGCTAAATTAAACTGAAGCTATGGCAGCTAAGTACCATTACCACTAAGAGGTGTAATCTACTTTTGTCTCGGGTTCTTATTTTTTCTTAAACAGTTCATCATTATTTCTCCATTCCTCATTTCATATTCTGTGCAATGTGGAAGAATAATATATTTTAAGCAGAAAATTTTTACAAATCAGTGCTTTCCCCAAGAAAGTAATTTAGAGAAAACAGTGCCTGAATTCACTAAAGGGGACTTTTTAATAAGAAGACTTTGGCCATGTGTTCAATCTGAAATGTTCTCTACTCACTAAATAATTTGTACCTTCAAAATACATCTCAACCTCTACTTACATTTACATTTAACTCAACATTCTGTTACATATTACTTGACATCATTCCTCATCTATTCCAAACTCCTTGTGATAATGAATTGGTAAATTTAGTTGTTTTTCATTTTGAAACAAGATTTTGCTGAATTGCCCTGGCAGGACTCCAATTTGCAATTCTCCTGCTTCAGCCTTTTTCTTTTAAGGCTGCTATTCTATCCTTTAGCCCAGGTTTCCAGAAAGATCTGACTGTGCAGAAACATAAAGACATCCATAGAGCTTTGTTTCCTGACAGTCGATATTTAACCTATTATATGCTTTATTATTGATCTTGTCCATATTCTAACTCAAAGACAAGGTACACGGGGACGGGGTTTTGTTTTCTTTTTTTCTGATTTGGTTAATGTTGTGTCTCCAGAGTCTAGAACTGTGCTTGGAATACAGGACATGCTCAACAGTTTGTTAAATGAATGAACAAAATTTTGCAAAGAGTCAGTCACAACTGCCCAAGAGGTTGGCCTGGGATGGAGGCATATGTCAGCAGGTCCACTGGGGCCTCCACCTGTCCACAGTGCACCTCCAAGGGACAGCCTGGCCACCACCAGATGAAGTGCACTTGTGTAAGGATGCAGCATGAAGGGGGTGGTGCTTTCCACCACTGTCACATCAGGAAATGTGTCCTTCCATCCTTCCTCTCTTACCCCAACCAGGAAACAGTGACCAGTATACTCCCTAAAGCCTCTGACAACTTTTGGGGAACGTGTCTCCTTAAACAAAAATATAGAAAAGAGTTGCGATTAGCTGAATTAATGTGACCCTACAGCCCCTACTTTGTCATAATTTTTATTTTTAACTTTCGCAATTCATGTCTGTTCTTTACCACTGAATTCACTTACTGGGTCATTACTACCCTCCTGATAGTAATGTGAGGGAGGGTAGTAATGATGTCAAGGATGAGAAAAAAACACATTTGTCACAAAACAGGTTCAGGTTAGAGGCCAGATGTAAGGCGGAAAGCAAGTCCGGGTTCCTTGGGAGGAACAAAAGACTCCTGCGGCAGCTCCTGTCCTTCCCTGGATTTTGTCAAGGAGCAAGCACATCCTTGCTCATGACTTTGAAGTCCTGAAAACTGGGACATCTACAGGAAGATCGTGATGGCGGTTTTCAGTAGCTATATCTAGGTCACTTCTTTAATTTATTACATACTCACATAGCATCCTGTTCCACTTCTTCATACTACCAGTCACAGGAATAATACTATTTTTACTCGTGAGTATTTTCTAAAGTGTGTTGTGATGATTAAGCTGGTGTTGACCTGACTGGCCTGGGAGCCACTCAGGACTCTGACAGAGTACACTTCTGGGTGGGTCTAGGTGGTCACGGAAGCAGGACCTTCGGTATTAGGTCTGCTCCCAGTCTTCCTCTCCAGCCAGATCTGTTTCCCTGCTCTGCTTCCTGGCCACCATGAACTAAGCAGCTTTGCTTCACCACCCCTTCCGCCATGATGTTTCTACCTCGCAACCAGCCAGTCACGGGTTGAATCCCCTGCGGCAGCTCCTGCCGAATTAAGACTTTCCTCATTAAAACATGAGCCGAATTAAGACTTTCCTCCTTTAATGTGTGGGTGTCGGGCATTGTTTCCTGCAGTAGGAAAACCAACTAACACCTGTGTCTCCCCACCTAAAATGTAAGCTCCAAGAAGCCAAGAACTATTGCTATTTTCCTCAGTATTTTGAACCAGGAACATATTATCATGGCTGGCACATAGCAGGTGTTTAAGAGATGTGAGGGAAGGTGAGAGGAAGTCATCTGTGCGCCTGCCATCTTCTCATCAGAGACAACTACGGCTAATCTTCCTTGTGTTTCAGAGATGATGATCTTCCCTGGATTGTTTCACTGGGTAACTGCCTCCTCACAATGGCAGGATCTGAGTCATAAAATTGAAAGTCTCCTAAAACTTCAACAGCCCATCATAGTCCTTCTCCCAGTCCTACTGCATTAGACTTCCTTTAAGTTTAGGTATCCTGATCTACAAGGCAAAGGAGAAGAAATAGTCTGTCTATCCTATAAACTGAAAGTTCACAGTTTTTAAAGCTCGTGATTGATATAAAAGCTGCTGTGAATAGACCGAGGAATGTGGAAACACGGTTCGATTTCTTTTGTACTCAGCAGCCAGGTCTTGTTGGCTCATCGCCCGGAAGTGCTCTTTGACGAATAGTGCTCTAGTGGCACTCAGGAGGCCAGTGGTAGCCAGAGCTGTCCAGGCAGTAGCCTGCCCTTCTGCCGCGGTGATGGATCCACAAAGCCTGAGTGAGAGGGGCCCAGAGTGGTAACTGCAGCCATCTTTCTCTTTTATGATTTCTCTTTCTTTTCATTAGGTTTGACATTTTGGAGATGGAGCTTTGTAACTAACTATTAGCCCAAGGCAATGACGGGGAAAATGAGAACTTGCTGAAAAAGTGACCCCCATACCCAAACACGAAGTGTGAACAAGTGTACTTATGGCCTGCCATGAAAGGAGCTGAAGCTTGGATTTATGTCCAGATGCTGCAGCTGATTTGATAAAGTAAAATGAAACTGGCACCCTCCGCACTAGCAGGCCAGCTGAGGGACTTTTACAAAGAA
This sequence comes from Hystrix cristata, assembly GCA_004026905.1. NCBI lineage: Eukaryota > Metazoa > Chordata > Mammalia > Rodentia > Hystricidae > Hystrix > Hystrix cristata. The sequence continues at coordinate 110,641 of PVJO010004056.1, forward strand.
AGATTTCTATTATTTTTTATCTTTTTGTGTTATGGTACTTGAAATGAAAGTGTGTCCACTCAGTACCTACAAAAGAATATCTTTTGCCATCAATGGGGAGCTTGGAAAGTTAGATCATAATAAACAAGGCAAGGAGACGAAATACAGTGAACGGAGGGTGCTTTGTGATGGCAAAGCTGGGCTCTGTGTCATACGGGGTGCTCAGGGGTACATTTCAGCCATCATCAAAGCCGAGTGCCCCCCAAACTGCTCTCTGTCAGGGACACAGGTCAAGAAAACAATCCATTTGCTGTGTGCGTATTTATTTGTTTGTTCGGTTGGAATTCTCACATACAACTAATATACTTTGAGGTTTGGGAGATAAGATGACTCTGCTTTAGAATTTTAGCTTCAGTATGAAGGTTTTCCAGTGCAAACTGTGGCTACTGCCAAGCACAGGGTTCGCCACAAGACACAAAGTACACCTTTCTTTCAAGAAAATTCCTCCTAAAAAGTCTTACGAAAACACTTTTAGCCATTACATCTTATGAAACATTTCGCCATTCTAGAACAGGGCCATTTTCCTCTAATTATTTGACAAAGAGATAGAACAGCTCCACACACAACACTTGGCCTTTTTGCTTGGAATAAGGTCAAATGGGTGCTACAGGCGGGCCAGCCAATATTGGAGAGGGAGCAGAAAATAATAATTCCCAACCGTGAAGGCCTCGGCCCCCAGGCGAAAGAATGCAGTTTTCCTAATGAAAAGAAATTAATTAGCCTAACAAATGAAGGAGTAACACAGCATGAGAAAAAAAATTATCCCTGTTAAAGTGTCTATTCAGGCCCCGTGGTGAAAGCAGGTCTATGAAAATTCCTAAGGGAATTAAAACACGTGTGCACCAACAATGTGCTCTTTCCTTTTTCTACACAAGGGCCAGAAGACTCTAGAATCTCCCACATAACGTTTACTTACGGAGATGCTATTTGAAGAAATCTGTAATTTCTCCATTGATGCGTAATGATGACTGATAATTAAAAATGATCGGTGTGTGGCAAAGAGACAAAGTGGTAAAATATTCTTATTAAGAATATTCCCTTATACCCTAAATAGTCCATTTTGCTCCTCTGTAGAGTTTTGTTCTTTTGCTTTTTTCCTTCTTTTTTTGTTTTTGGTATAAAAATATTGACAAGCAGAATTTAAAAATCTCATGCCAAATCATTTAAAACGGATAAGGACAAGGAGGTATTGAGACTAATATTTGAGTATACTTACAATATTTTAATGTGATTAACATGTGTTTAATATCCTGGAAGCTTGAGTTACTGGAGGAATAAATGAGGTGATCAAAATGTTATTCTCAAGTTTTTTTCAATGTCTGGTTTTAGTTTGTGTTTTGCAGCGCTGGGGATCTAGCCCAGGGCTTGACTCCTGCCAGGAAAGCACTCTACCAAAACTGCATCCCCAGGCCTCTCATCAGTGACCCTAATGAGCAATCGATGAGCTCCTTTTCAGATGAAAAGAAATTGTAAAAGACTACCAGTAACCAATGACCAGTGGTGATATTTACTGAGTAGCAGAAATACACAAACACCTAGCTGGGATTTTAAAAGTACACAAAGAAGAAAAACAAATAGATGTCGCCTTTAACAATTGTTTACTTAGTCATTTGAAACCTGAACACATAGAAAGGCAATTGATCTTTGCAGAAAATAATGTCAGAGAATGTATACTAATTGTAGGTATGAGTGCATTTAAATTCCTCCATCTGGATTTGTCAAGGGACTGTTTTGTGTAGAGCAGGTAGAATGTGGTTATGTCTAAAGACAGAGTAGACCTAAGTGGGCCATGCCTTAGTTAGCTCTTTCCGTTTAAGAATGTGGGTCAAAGTGATGATGATGGCTGAAATAACCCAGGCTCTGTGGGTTGACTGGACCCATTTTCTTGGCCCCACATCTTGTAGCTGGAGCTAGTTACTCAGTTGTGTTGGGCTGGTAGATGGGCTGGGCCGTGAGGCCAAAAAGGCTGCATTCACGTGGCTGCTGCCTCCATGCGGCCTCCTGTGTCTTCTTCATATGGCTGGTTGAGCTTCCTCGTGAGATGGAGGTATCAGAGAATTCAGTGTATTTACAAAAACAGTTTCTAAAAGTGAGGCAGTAGCTGCTAGCCTGCTTAAAGGCTAGTTCTGGAATTGGCACAGCCTTATTTTTACCCCATTCTGTGGTCAAAACAATTCAGAAGACATCCCAGATTCAAGAGGATTGGAAATAGATTGTACTTCTTCACGTGGTGGAGCTGATAAAAATAAAGCAATTAATAGTGACCTTTTTTTTTTCTTGAGATTACAATAAGCAAGGGAAAAAAGAGGAGATACAATATAGATCCTCCCTTGTACATTGACCTCTGGAAATAAAAACCAGTTCTTATATTTAAGAAAATTTCCGAGTTTACCAGTATGCTACCATAAGGAAAAAGAAATCTATTGTTTAGCTCTGGTATCCGAAGAATTTTCAGTCCTTTTGTAGTTATTGTGACCCCAGAGCTGTTTCACACATTGGTTCTTATTTTCAAATATGATGTAGCATGAAAATAACCAGGAAAATAAGACATTACTACTCAGTTACACTCAGGAATATGATGGAAATCAGCAGTGTCTGATACTTAAAGGTTGTAGATAAGTAGAAAATACACTGACATTCAGAATGCTACACAGAGGACTAGGAATGGATTTCAGTTTTAAAGTTTCTATTTTCCCTAATGGGAGAACTTTTCTTTGAAGTTCGGTTGCTTTCCTGGTAAATGCCACTTACTCTTGTTTAATTAACATTTAAATCTGAGTGCCTGTGCCTACCAAATATCAGGAAGATGCTTCTATGGCAGCAACAGAGGTTATCAACTAAATGGAAAGAACCACGCCCTCTACGCTCAGCTTGCACCCTGCCGGTTCACTCTAAATCGCCATCACTAAAATAGACCCATTGGAGTTTTAAGGAGAATCCCCCAAATCTTACTACTATTGTTTTTCCCACTTGAATTCCTAATCGGCTTAATGGTAGACAAACAGTAATTGGCAAAGAAATAAAAATATAGGCTTTATTATAGATAAAGACTAGGTCAGAATACACAGTTTAGTTCTACAGCAATCGTGGACCTCCCAGTACAGAAACTTGCCTGCTCAGCTTCAGGGTTCTCTCGGGTACATGGCCTGTGATGATTTCCACACAGAAGAGAGAAAAATAGGCTCTTGGAATGTATTCTATTTCCCCTTTCCAAAGACACTGGTGCAATCACTTTTTTCTGTCCAGGGAAAAGTACATGAGAAATTAGAGCCAAAGGCAAGAATATAGAGAGGAACTCCCCTCTCACCAAAATCTGCTGAGTGGAGACGACTTCTCCCCTTGAACGAATAAATATATATCCCCATGAACACACACACACAGCACACACACACACTCACTTGCTATGGTTTACTTTATTCTATTCTTAGAATAGAATATTACTTTTTTTTGAGTCTAAGAAGACTTTTTAATATAACAAAAACGCCAAGATATATACACAAATATTGTTGTATAAAAATTAAAAATAGATATGAAATACTTTTTCTAAAAATTTTTTTATTATTTTTTACCAAGAACATGTATTGGTACATTGCATACATAATGATCATAATCAACATGGTTATTTTGTACCTGTACATGATACATCTTGGTTTTCCCCCCTCTTCCCCCCTTCCCCTCCCCTCCCTTCCATTCACCCACCCCTCCCTATTTGCAATAAGTGTAACTACACTTTACCATTTTTCC
>PVJO010004057.1:8951-24350 GCA_004026905.1 Hystrix cristata
AAAAAAAAAAAAAAAAAAAAAAAAAAAAAAAAAAAAAAAAAAAAAAAAAAAAAAAAAAAAAAAAAAAAAAAAAAAAAAAAAAAAAAAAAAAAAAAAAAAAAAAAAAAAAAAAAAAAAAGAAAAAAAGAAAAGAAAAGAAAAAAAAAATCAAGGACAGCCCACAGTGAAGTATCACTCATACTAGCAAATGAAAAGATGAAAGAAAAGATATAAAATGTAAAATCATGAACAGTGTACTGAAATAATAAGAATGAGCTAAAATAAACCTGTCGAATAGTTATTCTTACCATTAGACCCTTCTGCTATCTCCACTACATACTTATTGATGGGTGCCCCTCCATTGTCTTTTGGTGGATCTACTCAAAGAAACAAAAGTGGTATTAGGCATAATACATACAATATAAAAAGGACAGAAAACTCTAATAAACAGAACACCAAACTAAGACTGTTTAAAAAGAAAAAAGAATCACTTGCACTGTTTTATTTTTAATATCTGTACCCATGCTGTTGTCAATTTGTTTTTCAAGGATCAAATTTCAAAGATTGTATGATCTTTGCTTTACCATTAACTAGTATACAAGCAGTTGCTCAATAAATGTTTGTTTTAAGTGAGTAACTGATTTTCATTTCTCTTGAGAGCTAAGATAAACCAGAAATCTCTGGCTGCAAGTTCAGTTAGCTTTCATTTTACGTAACGTGGCCTCTGCTCAGTATTTTAGATCCCCAGTTCTTCCTGTACCAAATCTGAACTTAGTATCTGTAGGCACGAAGCTTTCCACAAAAAAGATCCACAGTGAACGACTCTCACACTTCTTATTGGACTAACAAATTTGTTTAGAAAAACATATTACCCATAATCAACTCTTTACTGAAAAGCTGACACAAAAATAAAAGATCACTGCTGTATAGCCTACAAAAATCAAACATAATTACATTAACTTGGTGGACTAACTAGAATTACTGAACTCATGATAAAATCTTCTGTGAGAAAACACAAATTCAGGAAGTTGTGTAGATCGTTAGTGTTGTTTTCTTGTAAATGAACAGCTTCCTCTGAGTTTGGCCTCTCCTCCTGTGGGCTGGCACAGCACTGCTGAACGACCCACACAAAGAACCACTGCCTGAACATGGCTGAAAGCCACAGTAATCTTGTAGTAACCAGGACATTTTACATCCATAAAACAAGAATTTGAACTCTGAGCTGGTAATTTCATGTTTTTCTTTTCTTCTTCTAAAGACGTATGTAATAAACATATAGTCAAAGGCATGGTGATCCTTGCACAAGGCCAGCCCATCCAGATCGCTCTCACATCTCTTACAAATATTTTCATATTTGAACTACTTTAATCAAATACATCAACAATAACAATAATAATAATATACAGATATTCATAGTATCTTACCCCAAGTTATTTTAAAACTGTGTGAATGTATTTTTCCTTTAACTGAAGGCTTTACAGGTACTCCTGGTTTATCAGGGCAGGTAGTAAATTCTACTACTTCACTTGGATTACTTTTACCTTCTGAATTGTAAGCAATAACCTGTGGTAACACAAAGACTTAACATAATACGTTGGGTAGCTGATGATACTGGCTTTATGAACAAAGCAATGAGAGAAAAACAGATTCAGTCAAATGATTAAATACATTTTCAGAATGTGATGGCTTGTTTCTTTGAGAGTCGCTTGTCTTTAATTGGGAGTTGGCACACACAAAGAATAAGCAAGTGAGCATCCCATTTAGAGTCAGTCCTGGAATACAAGTGTTAAATCTAACATTTTGACACTAAACAACCGTCACCAAAGCAATAAACATAGTCTGATAATCCTTGAGGGGCTATAGGTTTTCTTAATTTTGGGGGCTTTACAAAGACATCCACAAATTCTTTGAACGTTCTTTATTCAAAAGGTGAAGCTTACTTCCCTTTCCCTTATGTGCTGCATCAATGACTTCTTCAAACAATGTGACAGAGATGACAGTGTACATAACTTGCCTAGGGAAAAGACTTTGGGGCGATGATCTAAGGGGTCCTAGCAACAACCGTGTGAGGGAATTAGGAAGCAGACCCTTAGGACCAGGTGAAAACTTCAGATGACTGCAACCACAGCTGACAGGTTGACTATAACTTATGGAGACTCTGTCTTAGAATCACCCAGCTACACTGTTCCTGAATTCCTGGCCTGAAAGTGTGAGATAATAAATAAATAATCCAGTTTTTTCAAGCTACTAAGTTATGGGGTAACCCTGTTATGTAGCAATAGAAAAATGTAAGTCATACCTATGTGTCATTATTTCAGAAATTTAATTATTCCTGTATTTTTACTTCATTATAGACAGAGCCTATGATACTACATGGTATTTTAGATGAGGATTTATTCAGTAAATCTAACACGCTTCCAAACAACTCATGCAACCCAGGAGGACTCAGTAAAATTTAGCCCAGTTGTTCACCTCTGTTTGGGCTTCCTCTGTCTTCTCACTTGTTCAAGACAGATTTTCAAAATAGATTTTCTCACACCACTGCTTTACAAATGAGATGACAAAGGAGTTTAAGGCACTTATCAATGCTGTTATTTTTTACCCTCCTTTAGATCAGCTGATTTCAAATTCTAGCCGCCAGTGACTTACTTGAAATTTATCATTTAGTAGGTAAGGGTGGAGCCAAAGAATTTCTATTTCTAGGAACTTCTCAGACGATGCTGACAGAATGGTCTGGTGACTTGAGAACCACTGCTCTAAGCTTATTTTGTTTATTTAATAAGCCTGTAGATAATACCTCCTCATGGTCTAGCGATGTGTTAAAGAGAAAGCCTATGGATGTGTTTTCCTGCCCCCACCCTGTTATCTTGGAACAGTTATCTGCCTCCTTAAAGAGTCTGACTTTACACCTCCCTTCCCTTGCAATTTGAGAGTGACAGCCATAATGAACAGTTTTAAATAGAAATTTGATTTGCTTATAGAGGTCAGTAAAGAATTTAATATATTTTTTAGGTGTATGTGTATATATGCGTCTGCATGTATATTCTTGGGCAATAAACCTTGGTATTACATGGTAGAATTCTAAGAATTTTAACAAATTATAAAGATATTAGCAACTTCCTCCTTAGAAGACCTGTTGATATGATAATCATTACTGAACCAAAAATACAATCTAACATCACCATAGAAACTAGACCGAGAAGTAGATACTCACCAGATATTTTATGACTATGAAAACTACATTTGGAAATTAAAATAACCTAGTAATAAGTTTTTAAAATGAAGCTATTATGAAATAATTTATATATAAAGAGCAAATATTATTATGTACTATATAATCAAATTTCCTATTATAAAGTTTTCTAAGGCTCTCAAGGTGTTCTAAAATGTATCTTTGGATTTCAATAATGAAAACAATTCAGTGACTCCTATAATTTATTTGAAGTGATCTGATTAAACAAACACTGGTAGAAAACTTAAGTTGAATTTATTAACTAATATTAACAAATATTTAGGCTGGCTAACTGGTGTATCAACTAACTGAAGCACTGTCTGTAAAAAAATAGCAATGTATATATACTGACCAACTCGAACAGCCAAAATAAATCCTATTGATGTAATGGTAGGAAAGACATTTCACAAATCTCCACGGAAGAATTTTCAAAGCCTTTTCACAGCCTTAAGTGAGCAAGAGTAATAAAATAATATATTCTCAGTATATTCTACTAACATCCGTATCTTTTTAACATCTGTATTTTAAAAGATGTTTGTTCACATGCAAATTTAAGAGTCCCATAAAATAATAAGACTGGCTTTGAATTTAATATATCAAGTTTGATAAGCATTATCATACAAGAGTAAAAAAAGCTTATTAGAAAAGGTCAAACTAGTTAAGATTTAAAATCCAAGGAATGAAGTACATACTTGGCTTTAAAACAACAACAGTAAAAACAAGAAACAAATCTTTTAGGGACTGTCAAACCTTACCTTAAATTTATACTTTGTACTACGCCTGAGGTTTTTTACTGTGTAAGCAAGATCTTCTCCATCATATTTAGGCTTAAAACCATATCCCTGGAAAGGGAGAACAAAATCTTCGTTAAATGTCTAAGAGCAGAATGGGGAATAACAAAGACTCAGGTTCCTCTTTAACTCATATGATGTGTGGTGTGATGCTCTGTTGTATATAACCTTACCTTGACGCGTCCATCTTGAGTGGAAGGACCCAGAAATGCTACTTAATCTTTGTAGAAGGATGAAGGAGATTATTTATTTTGGTAGCCAAGAGATTTTTGGGTTGAGGGAAGAGTAGGGGCCAATGGAAACTTTACCATCTGTGAGCTATCTTCAGAACTAAAAAGAATTTCCCAGAGACACTGCAAGAGGTTATCAAATGTAACTATGTAGCATACTTAATTTGTCTGGAAGGCACAGTTGTGTTTATTTTTTTTATTTCTTGGGGGTGCTAGGGATTGAACTCAGGGCCTTGTGCTTTTTAGATAAGCGCCATACCACTTGAGCTAAATCCTCAACCCCACACAGTCGTGTTGAGGTGAATAAATAAGTGGTTGCTTGTGCTGGCAAGTAAGGATACTGCGTAGGTTGAAGAATGCCATTTACAGACCCAGAGACAAGGCTTTATTACTTTCTCAATGTTATTATGTTGAGAATTCTAAAAAATTGAGATATAATTCATATATCATAAAATTCAACATTTTAAAGTATACAATTAAAAGATTTATAGTATATTCACAAGATCATGTAACCAATACCTAAATCCTAATTGCAGAATAAAGCTTGTCTTTTCTGGTTAGTAGTAATTTACCCCAATCCTCTTATCCACTAATACACTTTCATTTTTATGGATTTGTCAGTGTGCACATAAGCGGAATCACATAACATGTGCTCTTTTGTGACTAGCTTTTTAAACTTAGGATAATATTTTCAAGATTCATTCATCCATTTGTTAGTACTCCATTTCTTTTAATGGCTTAATGATGCTCCATTTTATTGGCTCAGACCCAAGGCATGCTAGGTAAGTGCTATGCCAGTGAGTTACAACCCCAGTCCCGTGTACGAATTTTTGTATCAATCTGTGTTTTCACATTCTCCTGGGTATATACCTCGGAGTGATATTTCTGACTTATATCCCTAGCATTGTTATTTCTGACTTATACTGCTTTATACGAGCTCTTTAAAACTATGGAACTATGGACAGAACTGACAGAAGATACCCTAACTCTACGCTAGGTTGTAGCTCACAGGAGATGAGTGACAGGCTGCACACAGTCTCATGTGAGCCTTAAAATCTTCTGTGGCACTTTGGGAAACAGTGTATGAACAAAGATGGAAAAGGCAGACATATTATTTCCTCACCTTTCAAAGTCGTTTTACCTTTTTTTTAATAGATTTTTATTAACATTTATCCAAAATTACACAAACTTACAGACTGTAATACATTGTGCCTTTTGCTTGTAACAATGAGCAATGTAAACAACAATACAGGTGCAGTATTAAGTCGCAACTACATAAAGTGGACTGTAGTACCTAGCGTGCATGTTACTAAGTTTGGGTTATTAGGTACTTGTTTTTAGGATATCTTTATTCCTTAGGGGAATGGCTGGGTTGTATGGGATTTCTACTCTCAGGTTTTTGAGAAATCTCCATACTGATTTCCATAATGGTTGTACTAGTTTGCATTCCTACTAACAGTGCAGGAGGTTCCTTTTTCACTGCAGACACACCAGCATTTGTTATTGTTTGATTTCCTAATGATTGCCATTCTTTCTGGGGTAAGGTGGAATCTTAGAATTGTTTTAATTTGCATTTCTCTAATGGCCAAAGATGTTGCATATTTTTTCGTATATTTGTTGGCTATTTGTATTTCTTCCACTGTGAAGTGTCTGTTCGTATCTCTAGCCCATTTCTTGAGTGGGTCATTAATTTTAGGTAGTTTAATTTTTTTGAATTCTTTGTATATTCTACATATTAATCCTCTGTCTGAGGAGTAGGTGGCAAAGATTTTTTTCCCATTCTGTGGGTTTTCTCTTCACTCTACTAATTGACTCTTTTGCTGTACAGAAGCTCTTTAGTCTAATATAATTCCACCTGCTGATTCTTCTTGCTATTTCCTGTGCAACTGAGGTTCTATTTAGAAAGTCCTTCCCTATTCCTATGTCTTCAAGTGTTTTACCTATTTTGTCTTCCAGGAGGTTTAATGTTTCTGTTTTAATGTTTAGATCTTTGATCCATTTTGATTTTAATTTAGTGTATGGTGAGAGATATGGGTCCAGTTTCATTCTTCTACAAACGGATAACCAGTTTTCCTAATACCAGTTGTTGAATAGGCTATCTTTCCTCTAACATATGCTTTTGGATCTTCTGTCAAAGATCATGTATTTGAATATGTCTGGGGAAGTTTCTGTGTCCTCGATTCTGTTCCATTGGTCCACATATCTATTTTTGTTCCAGTACCATGCTGTTTTTATTACTATTGCTTTTTTTTTTTTTTTTTTTTGTGCTGGGGATTGAACTCGGGTCCTTGTGCTTGCAAGGCAAGCACTTTAACCACTGAGCTAAATCCCCAGCCCACTATTGCTTTGTAGTATAGCTTGAAGAGTGGGATTGCTACGCCACCTGCTTTGGTCTTATTGCTCAGTATTGCTTTTGTTATTCTGGGTTTCTTCTGGTTCCATATAAATTTTATGATTGTTTTCTCTAGGTCTGTAAAGTATGCTGTTGGTATTTTGATTTGGGACTGCATTGAATCTGTGTAACAGTTTGGAAGTATGGCCCTTTTAACGATATTGGTTCTGCCTAGCCAGGAGCAAGGATTATCTAGTTGTTTTATCTTAAAGGCTGTGGTGATATTTCCATCTCTATTTCTCTCAGGGACCCTGTGTGTGTGTGTGTGTGTGTGTGTGTGTGTGTGTGTGTGTATGTGTGTGTGTAGCAATATATAATATACATATATATATACACGCACATATACATATATACGCAAATATACATATACATACACACACATATATATACATATATATATACACACACACACACATATATATATATATATATATATATATATATATGGTCTGTATATGTGTTGCACTGGTTTTGAGCTTTGTGCATGATAGGCAAGGTCTACCACTGAACTATATCCCCTGGCCCAAAATGGAGATTTTAAATTGTAGTTTATGTTGTTCCCAAGGCACAGACATATACATGTACCAAAACACAAAACAAAAAGAAAAAAACCCTGCCCAAACAAAATCACCACTTTTTATACATAAAGAAAACAAAAGATTGAATTTCCTCTCATTCCTGATCCTTCCCAAATACTGTAATAACAAATTAAGGTTTGAAGGGTCTTGGGGGAGGAGCTAACTACTGTGGCATTACACCGAGCTAACTTTAGTGTAATGCTACACTGAAATATTTTAAGACTCTATTTAAAATACATATTCACACTTACTGAAGTTTCTTCTTCCATCTCTAAAATGTAAGAAATTCCTTCATCTGATGGTGTTCCTGAGGGTTTACTCCACTGTAAGGACAACCATGTAACTCCAGCCTTAGTTAATACAGGACTTGCTGGCATAGGAGGGGCACAGCCTGAGGTGTAATATAAGACTTCTTCACTGAAGCCACTGTTGATTGAAACAAATGTTGTTTAAGCAGGAATGAAAAAGAATTATTCTCACAGCTAAAGAACAACATTTTTTACTAATGGTATATTTTGAAAATTAAAATATTTCTTTACTTATTGCAGATCAAACCCAAAGCATTGAGCAAGCAAGCAAGCACTCTGCCACTGAGCTATATCCCTAGCCTTAGAAAATGAAAAACCTTAAAAAGAAGCAGCAAGATATAGTATGTACAAGTACAAATTCCCTATGATGTTATTATGTATATTTAAAATGTACCATTAAAATGAAATAAAAAAAAAAAGAAAATGAAAAATCTTGATAGTGAATTATAATGTAAATAATATATTTTAGATTTGATAATGTCTTGGATGTAACAATGTCAGATACAAGAAATAAATTAGCATTCCCTTGAAAATGCAGATTTTTAAGCCTCTATATCTTAGTGCATCTAATCAATTAAAGAAATACACAAAATATTTTGTAGGGTAAATATGAACATAATACCTTTCATTGGTTTAAATATTGTTCCTTTTAAACACTTTCATATAATGCCATTCACATGAAACAGAAAATGCAAATTCTCATTTGTCTAATTAAACCTACCACACCAATAAAGGTGAAGAGGCCTATCTCTAAAATAAAAATAATTTCAGTGAGACTACTGAGGGTTTTTTTTTCTGTTGCTCAGGGCAAGAACTCAGGGCCTTGCACTTGCTAGACAAGCGCTCTAACCAGTGAGCTAAATCCCCAGCCTGACTGAAAGGTCTTTTTACTTAAATTAGGTAACTTGGAGGCTCTTGAAATTCATCAGAATTTAAAAAATGTTTTTAAAATTTATTTTTTCCTTGTGTGTTTTTTTAAATTAGTATGTGTATGCAACTTTAGACAATGAAAACACATATGCTGAGGATTAACAGAATAACTTCTTAATCACATGAATGGGTTTAATTTATATTTGAAATCAGAAAAGTTGCTGAATTTAATTTTTCTTGTGGTCCTTATGTAAGTAAGGCATTTTCTTACAGCTTTTCCTAGGCTGGTAATGTAACTGTATCGAGTAAAGTAGAATTTTTGTAGGTAATTTGCATTGAATAAGCATACATATGAAGTTGGCTGGATAAGCTAAAACACTTAGCATTATTTTCTAAAATGTATCTTACCTTGTACCATACTCATTTTTGGCTGACAGTCTAAATTTGCAACCCATTGCTGGTGACAGTTTAGTAACTTTAAATTGCTTTTGTGAGCCCATGTAACACTGACAGAATTCTCCATTTCCTTTTCCCTAAAAGAAATGGCTAATTATTATAAATCAAATATAATATTGTAAAAGGATAAATCCACAACAATTTCTTTTCAGTAGTTGCTTATTTGCCAGCATATAGTAAAAGTCATTCCTGTTACCTGTAAGTCATGGATCTCAAGAGAAATTTTGTGATACTACTTATCTTCCATATAATATAGTCATAAAATAAAGAATTAAAAAACCAGAAAGGAAGGATCTTTGTATAGCTTCCTGAATTAACAATGGTGTTCTAGCCAATGCTAAGTCTCTGGACATAGTAACAGAAATTGTTTCCAGGTATGGATCTTACAATTTCCATTGTTAGACATAAGAATAGGTGATGTCTGATATAGACAATTGCTAGCTTTCCCTCAACATATGAAAAGGAGAAGGCAAATAGTTTGAAGAAAAGGTCCCTACCAATCCCCCAACTGCCACCTAGATATACTAAGTGTCTTTAAAATAGAGGTTTGGAGCTGGTACTGACTAGATTAACACTGAAAAATTCTACCACAGAGAACAGCCAATTACAGGCCATAAGAAGGGAGAAAGAAAAGTTAGGATGACTCAGGACAATTAAAAAAGTTTCAGAAATCAAAGATGCTAAATAAAATGGGTAAGCTCTTCAATTTCCACCCCATTCCCTATTCCCATTCCCTATTATTCTCTATTGTATTGGTAGAGATAAAGGGTGGTGATGGTGACTTCTTAGAAGAAAAACTTTAGTCTAAATCTGGTAGCTTTACCAAACTCTTATTATTCTTAATGATATATACTGGAATCTACTAAGTGGTCTAAGCAGGACATTGTATCATCTCTGAATAACAGAAGTTTGCTCCAGAGACCAGGGCTGTAACTTCTTGTTTCAGTTTCAAGTTATACTACATTAACTGTAACTGCCTTAATAATATGTTAAATATAAAATTGATGATAACTAGCAACTTTGACTTATTTTTGTTTTGAACAGAAATGCCTTAGTGATGGAACAAAGTTATCATGTAAGGAACTATCTTTTTACGCCTGATTTGCTTTGAGTTTTAGCTGGGATATATGATAAATTTTAACAAATACTTTCATCATTTATCAAGATGATATAGTTTCCTTTGTATATTAATGTGATGTATTAATAGAGTTTAAGTTCTGAATTTTCTTAGAACTTCTGGAATAAACCTTGGTTGTGCTTTCTTCTTTTAATATACTGCTGGATTCCCCAATTATCAGTGGAATTTGTTCCACTCTCCTGCCCTATCCTCTTAGCTTGGTAGAAGCTATAGGACAAGAGAGAACAGGATAACCGACAGCAAAACAACTTACTAAACAATCCAGTATGCTTGCTGTAGCCAGGGTGAATGAGGGCTGCTAAACACATCTAGGTCCTAACCTCTAGGACCTGTGAATGTTACCGTATATGGAACAGGACTAAACAACATGACTAAGTTAAGGATTTTGAGATGGGAGACTACCTTATCTGAATGGATCATAAGTGGAATCATAAGTGACTTTACACTTGATCTTAGCCAAAAGGTAGAGAAGCTATCATAAGTGACTTTTCAAGGGAGGAGGAGGGAAGATATGAAGATAGAAGAGGAAAGTGATGCGACAATGGAAGCAAGGGGAAGAAAGGCAACACAGTATGGTCTCAGTAATGAGGATACCGTATAGAAAAGTTGGTCAAGAACCCCTGGATGGACACTACCATGATGCTATCTTTTGGTCCAGTAAAACCCACTTCAGATTTCTGGCCTCCAGAATTGTAACAGAATAAACTGTTTTAAGTCACGGGGTTTATGGTAATTTGTTATACCAGCCTTAAGAAATGAATACTCAAAAAAAAAAAAAAGAAAAAAGAAATGAATACTTGTCATTAAGGTTAATGTGGAAAAACAAAATGGCAGTCAGTCTGTAATGTTTTCTAGGAACACTATCACTCTACTCATGTACACATAAAATGATACATACTGTTTCATAAAAAGAAACAAAATTAAAACAGAAAAAAATTTATTTCTATCTGGAGACAAGCATATAATTTTTAAACATTTAAAAAGATTAAATTTACTTACCTCATCCCATTCTAAAATGAAGCTTTGGATTTTAGAACCATTGTCGCTAGGTGCCTAAAACAAACACCAAGAAAAAGACAAAATGAACACAAACTAGTGCTTTCATAAATGATATTCTAACAATCTAATCTAAAGAATCTACTTTATGTTGCAGATAGGTTTTCTGTGACTTAGTCCTGGAAAACCATCTATAGAAAAACAAAGCGAGAGGCTACTCAACTTTTTCTGAAGACTGAATGATCTCTTTTAGCAAAAATACTTTAATTTTTATAATCCTTAAAAACATCACTTTACTTTTCTTTCAGGTTTCATCAATTTCAAGTTTCTTATAATTTATTCTGTCATTAAAAATTTAATAAAGGCTAAGGCAGAAAGACTGCAAGTTTAAGTTCTGCCTGGGCAACTTAGCAAGACCTTGCCTCAAAATAAAAAATAAAAAGGGCTGAGAATGCAGTAAAAATGGCAGAGGGGTTTGGGGGTTGGGGATTTAGCACAGTGGTAGAGTGCTTGCCTAGCAAGCGCAAGACACTGAGTTCGATGCCCCCTCCCAATTGGTAGAGCATCTTCCTTGGGTATGATCCCCGGTACTGAAAATAATGTAACGAAGTTAAAACTCATCTTACAATCTAAATTGAATTTTGCTAAAGAATGAAGAACTACCATTGGGTGCTAAAAGGAACTGCGAGGAGGGCACAATGTCTGGATCCCTTCTAGACTTAATGTGTTCATTACCTAAGTCTAATGACTCAAAAACTATTCATTTTTGAGGGTGAAAATTACAATTTTCCTTGACATTTTATTACAGTATTAAATCCCTCTTAAAGAGTGTCAAGCTTACGACTAACTGAATTTTCTTCTTATAATTCCAACCCATTTCTTATTTGTTGAACAAATAATCGTCACTGTTCTTACAACTTCACAGTCAAAAGTGTCTGACACAGACTCCTCTTGTCAAAATTAAACAAACTGAGCTTTTGAAATGATTCTGCAGAGAGTGTCTGTAAACTTTCTGGTGTCTATCTGGTTTTTATATAATTCTGCCAACACCAACTATGTAAACAACAATCAAAGATCATAAAGCTTTTTAGGGAGTCTTTTATAACATGGAGAGGTCTAAATTATTTGTTGAATAACACAGATCTTACATTTAAAAAATTTAAATATATTGTTAAATTAGAGTGATATTCTGATTGGAACATCAGTGGCAATTAAAAGTGAACTTATAATGAGAACAGGGCAAAGAAGGGATTCTTGGGAAATTCCAACTTTCATAAAGCAGAAGAAGAGAGTTCAAAATTAGAGATCACAAGCCTTAGCAAGAAGTAAAGAGTATAAAAATATATTTCCTAAGAGTTAATGACTCCAGATTGCTCTAGTCTAGTTGCTAAAGTCTCAGATTTACTTTTTCTTTTCAAAAACATTTTTGGTGAGGTCACAAAAATGTCTACTTTGAAGAAGCTGAGACCTATTTTCTAGCTCTTCTCCAAGTTTGGAAGGGAAACTATTATGTGTATAAAGTTTTACCTTATCTCATTTAATCATCATATCAACTCTTTGATGTACTATTAAACAGTCATTAAAAGTGAAACAGAAATGAATTTGGTCTGCCTGACTCTAAAGCCAATATTCCTATCAAATAGCATTCCAGGGCCTGAGTAGGTCAGCCTGACTCTTGGCAGTAAACACAGTAAAAGATAAACTTCAGCTTTTTATCACCTCCTCTGTCTGGCATTTCTAAATAATGCCAGTGGATAAAATACTTCTGTCAACTGCTACCCGAAGTGCCAACTCATGCCACTGTTCTTTTTCCATGCTAATTGCCACTGGAATGCTTTTAAATTAGGTAAGGCAGCAGAGTCAAAAAACTGGATATTCAAAAGTCACTAAACTAAGAAAGACTTCTTATATTTGAAATTAAATAAAAACAATAGGTGTTGTGCTTGTTATATATCAGGCTTACCAAAACCTAACAGAAATTATTTGTTTAATACTCTCAAAGACTCTGGGGTACATATTATCTCCAACAAGGTTTTTCTTCAACTGTCCTGATTACTGCGTGTTTTACAGGGCCGTTTGTAGAAAGCTTCATGTTTGTGCAATCTGTGTGGGCAACGTGAAGAAGTAGTACTGTCTGTATCTTGTATAGGACTGCTGGAATACTATTAAAGGCAGATGTTTCAAATCTGAATTTTAATTATCTGCAAAAGGTTTCAGAAGGAAAGGTAGCCCTGACTTTTGTTCTTGAGGTAAGAGTAGATAATTAAGGTGAGTAGTTAAACCTCACTGCAAATCAGTGGTTCCCAACAGGGACAGTATTTCCTTCTAGGGGGTATTTTGAAATTTTGTTAGGGGTGTTTCTGATTTCACTACAATAATGCAAGAGGAAGAAGGGGTGACAGTTATGGAGTGGAGATCAAAGTTGCAGATAATCCTATAGAGTACGGTTATAATCAGCACAATAAGGAACTGTTCCTCTAGGACCTTTGATGTCCCGCTGGACGTCTATGTAGGTAAAAGTACCTATTTATAATCATTAGAACCTGTAATCTTAATTTTCATTTTATAATTTTGTGTATGGTCTGAACAAACATTGAATTTTTTCAAGATGCAACTAATATGCACTTTGGGAAAGATGGTACTTAATTTTGTTTAGAAATTCATCAAGATACGTACACTAATTCAGAAAATCATGTTACCAATTGCAATGCTGCTTATGGTACTTGAAACATTACTTCTATGTATGGTGTCTGTCCAATTCATTTTATCTTCTTGTACAGCTTCACCCAAACATTTATGTATTAAAATATATATTACCCTATGTATATAATCTATAACTTTATTCTTCCTTTTAAGGTATCATATTGCTATTTTAAAAACTATGAGTCTACCTATTATGAATCTGGTTTTAGGACAGAATTCAGAATATAAAGGCATCACTACAAAATATTATAAATCTCAATCTCATCACATGTATAGCATAGTAACAACTGGTAATTACAAATTCATCTTTTCTGCTATGCTTATATGCAGTAAGAAAAATGAGTAAGAGTTTTCTGAAGGGATAAGAAATAAAACAAATACTTATTTCATATATGTAAAGAGCAAGAGTAAGTTAAGTTTAAAGCTCTTTTGGTCTCCAAAACAACTGACATTTAATACTACAGGGAGGTGGAAAAAAGAAAGAAATGTTAAGTTAGAAGTACTCTGTAGCATTCTTACCTTCCATTGCAAAGTGAGTGAATTTTTGGTCCGATTGGCTATCCTTGGTGGATTAGGTGCATCAGGTTCACAGCTCAAGGTAGTAAAGCTTTCAGCTTCTGAAGGAGTTCCTTTTATAGAGTTGGACTCTGCCTGTACTCTAATGTGATAAAATAGTTTTACCTTGCAGAATTACTGTACCTTATTTTCAATAGTATTATTTTTAGGTATTTCAAGCTAGTAATGTATCTTTTAGATGATCTATCAAGAAAATATAGCTGCCAGGTACCATGGTGTACGCCTATAATCCCAGCACTCTGTGGCAGAACTCCAAATGTGAACCCAGACTGGGCAATTTAGAGACCCTGTCTCAAAAAAGGGGTGAGGCAGGGCGTGGGGTGGGGCTGTGTAGCTCCAAACTCAGTACCACACATACAAAAAGAAAATATGAATATTAGAATGAAAGTATAGCCCTTAAAAATAGCACAGACCAATATTCTTAATATGCTGATACTCTCCATTACACTTAATCATATTTTACTTTAAAAATGCTGAATAGCAAGGCTGGGGTATACCCAGGTGGTAGAGCACTTGCCTATAATGTGTGACACCCTAGGTTTGATCCCCAGCATCATGCACACAGAGAAGCTGAATATAATCCACAAATTAAATTCATGATTCAGTAATAGTTGCAATCTACAATCTGAAAACTACACTGTGTAATATTTTGGGTTTACTCATAGGAAATTTACTTGAAGGGTAATACCAACCATAAATACTCTTTTTAAGAACTGGGTGACTAAATGTTCCATTGGGCCCCATCTGGGGAGGCACTAGAATTTATAAAATTTTTATAAAATACACTGAGAGAACTAGAAAACATCTGAGATGCTACTTTAAATCTTGTGAAATTCTGAGTTTTAAAATCTTAAACTTTGCCCAAAATATGATATAGAAAAAAAAAAACCAAGTATTATTTATGAACTATAAAAAAAACTTTTAAAGCTGTGACAAGTTTACAGTGCTAAATTAAATACTATAAACATATCTACACTATTCCCCTACTGGGGATCTTCCCAGAAGAATTAAAATCGTCATACCACAAGGACGTATGCACCACCATGTCCATAGCAACACAATTTGTAATAGCTAAGTCTTGGAAACAACCTAAATGTCCAACAACCAACGAATGGCTAAAGAAAATGTGGTTTTTCTACACAATGGAGTA